>CM038471.1:20748772-21033772 GCA_021464415.1 Lonicera japonica
AAATTTAACATAAAAATTTTAGCAAAATAGATCTTGTAATTTTAAAATAGATTTTTTTTTTATTGGTCAAATATAGTGTTTTATATAGTAATTTGAAACATGGCAATTCCCGTAATTACTGGGTCCAGTAATAAACATTACTGGACACAGTAATCCAAATTACCGGGGGCAGTAATTATATTACTGGTGCCAGTAATCTAGGTTTCTAGTGTCATCTTTACTCGTGCGTACCATCTTCTCGAGGCATCAGGTTACTAATTGGCAGGGGTTTAGCCACGTGGCAGCGCGGGACGGGCGGCAGTGGTTACCAAAAAGTCACGTCGTTTTAAAATTAATAACTTCCCTCGAAAACCAACACTTGCACTGCTATAAGTAACCCCATTCCATCCATTAGGTTTATATCTTTCTCATCTCTTTCAAAACCATTAATATGGATAATATTTCAGATGCTAAACAGTTCTTATCGACCTTCGATGACTCCTAGTGCAGTTGATAACCTTTTTTGGAGGGTGGAAAAGACTTGAAAGAGAGGTTCGAGGTTGAAAATCTGACCCGATCATTAGAGACCTGGAGCAAATTCTGGCTGTCGTGTTCGCAGAGCGGGACCGCCTACGTGAGCAGTTAGGGTAGGGTGAGAGGACGGTCAGGTGATGAGAAACCTTAGTTCTTCCTGATTGAAGCCCCTTTATCGATCTGCGGTTTCTAGGGAGTTCTTATGGTTTAGGGCTCATTGACAGGTTGCCCTTAGCATAGCAGTCACTTGCCCATCTATCACCTAGTTTTTCTTGAACAGTTGGTGGTTTCATTCCCATCTTCTGTTCAGAAACTGCCCCGTCTGTTTATCTCTCCCCTCCCTATCATTGAGTTCTTCTTGAATTGACTCAGTTTTCTGTATCTGGGATATCTAGGGAATTCTTATGTTTTGGGCTCGTTGACAGGTTACCCGTAGCATCGCAGTCACGTGCCCATCTATCACCTAGTGTTTCTCCGGTTATGGAGAATATATAACAGTGCGGGGGGTTAACTTCATAATTAAGACCCTCCCTCGTTTTTTTTGAATAGTTGGTGGTATCTTTCCCATCTTCTGGTCTTAAACTTTTTGGGGCTCGTTTTATTTCATCCTTTAATTGAATATGTAATCAGTTGGACCTCGAAGATAAGTTGTCTCTTTATATCTCGTCTTGTACACCAATTATTTCAGTTGGAACTCGAAGTCCATCCTCTGTAATTTTTACTTTCATCAATGGAAAAAGAATTTGTTTCTCTATATCTCATCTTGTACACCATTTATTTTATCTTCTCTATATTGTAAGAATGCTTGTGTTTGGGTCATTGTTGATTTGTACCAAATTGATGGAATTTGAAAATCTACTTGTTCAGCTATTATGAACATGAACTGAATGATTACTGGGTCCAGTAATCCTTATTATGTGGCCTGTAATTACGATTACTGGGGCAGTATTTAGAATTACCGGCACCAGTAATGGATTACCGGCACCAATAATCCATTACTGGTGCTCGTAATTCCGTTTCATTATTTCAAGTAGTTAGGTTATCAATTACTGGAGCCAGTAATTACCATTACTAGGTCCAGTAATCCACTGATGGGTTCAGTAATCGAAGTTTTTAATTTGGCTTTACACATCAGTATCATCATTCGGGTAGACAGGTTAATAATTAGAAGCACGGGGGTTGCCACATGGTAAATCTGGACGGGTGGGTAACGTCTACGAAAAAAATCATGTCTTTTCAAAATTAACTGGGGTTTACCTGTGCAAATTAAATAAAAACCGATAATAAGATAATATAAAGGAGAAGCGTGTGTTGAATCTAACTTAGCTTAGCTTCAATTTATCTTCATGCTAGAAAAAAAAAGTACATATGTAAATCGGATTGGATCGACATTTTTTTAATTTTTAAAACAATTTTTAGATTACTGGTGGCAGTAAAATTAATTACTGTGGCCAGTAATAAATTACTGGATCCAGTAATTACCATTACTAGAGCCAGTAATCCACTGATGGGTCCAGTAATCGAAGTTTCTAATGTGGCTTTACACATCCGTATCATCATTTCGGGTAGACATGTTATTAATTAGCGATAAGGGGGGGGGGGTGTTGCCACGTGGTAGATCTGGACGGGCGGGTAACATCTACGAAAAAAATCACATCTTTTCAAAATTAATTGGGCTATACCCGTGCAAATTAAATAAGAACCGATAATAAGATAATATAAAGGAGAAGCGTGTGATGAATCTAACTTAGCTTAGGTTCAATTTATCTTCATGCTAGAAAAAAAGTATATATGTAAATCGGTTGGACCGACATTATTTTTAATTTTTAAAACAATTTTTAGATTACTGGTGGCAGTAAAATTAATTACTACGGCTAGTAATAAATTACTGGATCCAGTAATTACCATTATTGGAGCCAATAATCCACTGATGGGTCCAGTAATCGAAGTTTCTAATGTGGCTTTACATGTCCGTATCATCATTTCGGGTAGACAGGTTATTAATTAGCGGTAAAGGGGGTGTTGCCACGTGCCAGATCTGGATGGGCGGGTAACGTCTACGAAAAAAATCACGTCTTTTTAAAATTAACTGGGGTATACCGTGCAAATTAAATAAGAACCGATAATAAGATAATATAAAGGAGAAGCGTGTGATGAATCTAACTTAGCTTAGCTTCAATTTATCTTCAAGCTAGAAAAAAAAAGTATGTAAATCGGATTGGACCGACATTTTTTTTTATTTTAAAACAATTTTTAGATTACTGGTGGCTGTAAAATTAATTACTGGGGACAGTAATACATTACTGGCGCCAGTAATTACCATTACTAGGTCTAGTAATCCACTGATGGGTCCAGTAATCGTAGTTTTAGTGTGCCTTTACACATCTGTATCATCATTTTGGGTAGTCAGGTTATTAAATAGCCGTATCATCACGTCGTTTCAAAATTAATAACTTCCCTCGAAAACCAAAGCTTGCACTGCTATAATTAGTAACCCATTCCATCACTTTTCTAATACCATTACCGATGGATGATGTTTCAGAGGCTAACTGTTCTTATAGTCCTCCGGTGACCCCTACTGCAATTGAAAGAGATGTTCGGAAATGTTGAAAAATTCGACTCGAAGCATTAAAGACCTAGCAGTAGCGTCCTGTTCCGCTGTCTTGAAAGAGAGATTCGGAGTTAGAAAATATCGACATACTCGAATATTAGCAAACCTGGAGAGCAACGTCTAGCCTTCGTGCCGCAGTGAGGGACGTCTACGTGAGCTGTTAGGTTAGGGGGAGAGGAGGAAGTTTCGATGGGAAAGATTACCTTGATCAATCGAACTACTTGTTTACCCATGTATTTCTATGAATCAAGGATTTGCAAACGAAAAAGAATTAGTCTCAGTTCTTTCCTACCGGTCTTGAGATCCCCTCTGGTCTTGTGTCTCTTGAACAATTAGCTGCTTCTTTCTCTATATCTCATGTTATACACCATTTATTTCAGTTAGACCTCGAAGTTTCTCCTTTGTAATGTTAATTTAATCAATGAAATGAAGTTGTGTTCTCTATATCTCATCTTGTACACAATTTATTTCAGTTGAACCTCGAAGTCCCTCCTTTGTAATTTAACTTTCATCAATGAAAAAGAATTTATTTTCTCTATATCTCATATTGTACACCATTAATTTTTATTTGTGGGCTGTTTTATGAATGCTTGTGTTTGGGTCGTTATCGCAAAGTGGTGAAATCTTAAAATCTAAATTGGTTTGGTGTTTTTAAATTTATGTAAAGGATTACTATATCCAATAATATCGATTACTGGGATCGGTAATAAATTACTACTGGGGAAGTAATAATAATTACCGCCCAATAATCCAGATTACTGGGTGAAGTAATCAGGATTACTGCGAAAGTAATCCAGATGCTGGGTCAGAATTTGGATTACTGAGGTCATAAGTTTTGGGTCAGTATTTCATTTTAACACATCCGAAAATAATATATTCTTTTTATTTACACCCGTACCACTCCTCACAAAAATTCGCTTTTGAAAAAAACTTTTCACTTTCCCTACCTTTTCTAACAACTACCGCCATTTTCGGAGATCATGATTCACAACGAAGCTCTTGCTCTCTAACTCTCTGTACTATACATGTAAAGACATCATCTTCATCATCTCTTTAGCTTATCCAACCATATAAGTTTTTTTTGAAGTACATTAATGTCTATTAACAACTTATTTTCATCACTAAGAAGATTTTATATTTGATGAAAGCATCTCACCATTATAAGTGAATATAGATAGGTCTAAAAAAAACTTGAACCCTTTATATCTGTTTCTATGTCTAATGTTTGAGTAGTATCTTCCCTTGACATGTAGTTGCTGTTCATTGTTGAATGTTGATTGCTACAATAATAACCAAAACAAGGATTATTGACCCCAGTAATGACGTTTCCTCTGAACACTAAATAAATACTGAACCCAGTAATGTGATTACTGTCCTTTGTAATGAATTACTGGCCGCGGTAATCCATGAGTGGCCCAAGCTATGGATAATTATCGAAACCGGTAATCCATTACTAGCCCAGCAACTTGAATTACTTTGGTAGTTATCCTAATATGACATTACTGGCCGCATGGATCGGCCTACTTAGTGGCCCAAGTGATGGATAATTATGCACGACGCTAATCAATTAATGTCCCAGCAACTTGGATTACTGGAACCAGTGATTGGGATTACTGGCCAGTAATCCCAATCACTGGTTCCAGTAATCTTGGTAACTGCCTATGTAGCTTCTCTCCTTAATAAACTAATTTATTTTGCTGAAATCAGAATGACATCACAACATGATACCCCGGTGCGTGGTAGGGAAAGGGTCTCTACAAGCAGAAGTGATGTTGTGCCATTATCTGAATTGAGAAAAAGTCATACACCATTAAGTGAAGCACAGTCGAAGAAGGCCACCAGAAAGACAGCTGAAAAAATGGTAGCAAACCCGAAGGGCAAGCCCATAGGTTCTCTCAAAACTGCCGAATTGAAGAAACAAAAGAATCAGGCAAAACCATCAAAGGCAGACGCTGCTAAACCAAACAGGTCTCTTCCCTAGAGATGCACAATATTGGCCTTTGCCGAATTGGTAAATCAATACTAGGAAGCCATCCCGACTGAAACATGGAAATTCTGAACGGGACGGTCTTCGGCCCTATGATGTGTTGCTTCCGGGATGCCTTAGTCAAGGAAGCCAATTGTAGGAAGACTGAAATTGACTTCGAAATAATAATGAAGCATTTCGACATGGACCAGATGTTGTGGTCCTTTGGAAGTTTATAGTTGGACTTGACCGCAGAGTTTGTGATGGTCTTGTTTCACCTCTTCACTAGAGGGCAAAAAATTGTACCCGTTCCTCGATCAGAGGATAGAAAGGAACAGGCGACCAACCTGTTCAAAAATTGCAAGGAAACAAAAGGCCTTCTCGTACCGATATAAAGAACTTGCTCGCATCCGAGCTAAACAAAGAAAAAAGAGCCAATCCAAAAAAGGTTGCATCGACTCTGCTGATGCATTTATTCTCAACATTCTTCTTTAGCAGAACGGGGATCAATCTTACATGGGATCTGGTCAACATATGCATTGACATTGATAATGTTAACAAGTATGACTGGGTAAACTAGATTGTGGACTTCTTGTTCTCTGGCATCAAGAAGTACAACATGGATAAACCAAGCACAGTCAACGGATGCACGCTGTTGGTGCAGTATTGGTTTTCGGAGAACACAAAATATAGATTGCAACGGTCAGAGAATCATCTAATCGGTACGCCATATTTCGTGGCATGGAACATTAGAGACATGTTCGACGTGAAGGCCTTGGAGTCAAACCCCAACCTCTTAGAGGTAACTTTTGCATTTATATAAATACTATACTTTTATGCATTTAAGACAAAAAGAACCAACAATTGTACTTTGTATTCAGGAATTGTACTTGGCGGACTTGGTCAATTGCCTTTAATTTGACGCACGAACAATTAGGGGACAAGGAAAAGCAAGGGCAGCAGGGAAAAGAGTAAGAAACTGTTGGGGATAAGAATGATTCTGAAGGTGAAGATAAGAGTGGTGAGGATGAATTCTTAGAGCTTTCAAAATGGGTAAGAATTTTGCATGAAATATAGGTTGTTATACTACTAATTACTGGACTACTTCTCCCAGTATTAAAGATTAAATGTTCCAGTAATCATAATTACTGGGATTGGTAATGGATTACTTCCCTCGGTAATCCTGATCACATGCCCCAGTAATTTGGATTACTGCCTCTAGTAATCATTTTTAATAAATTACTGCCCCCAGTAATCTAGATTTCTTTGGCCATAAATCAATTACTGCCCCAGTATTCCAAATTACTGGCACCAGTAATCATATTACTGCCCCCGACAATCCATTATTATTATTATTATTATTATTATTATTATTATTATATAGGCTGGATATTCTCATTACATGTCATGTTTTATCTGTGATTATAGGTCCCACAAAAAAAAGGAAAACGAGAATATGGCAAAAAAGGTGGTACAAATTATGGATACTGTTGTCGCCGAGTTATCTCGACTTATCGACAATAACATCAACGTGGACCTACAAAAGCCGGATTTAATGGGCTATCAAGAAACTGTCCATGCCCTCACCAAAAAAATGGTTGACGCTATAGCACGTCGAATAAAAAATCAAACGTAGAGCGCCAAATGAAAGGAGGCAGGCTGAACCGCGTGTCACAACACTTATAATCCAAGAGACCAAGATCTAATACCACACACTCTAATTCAGGCGATAGGTTGATGACACAGCGGACGTGGCGAAGAAAAGGAGGAGGAGGTTGTCACAGAAAGGGTCGAAGACTGGGGAGGGTCTATAAATGAAAAAAAGGCCTAGGCAGGTTAAACAGATTGCTCAAAGGTGGCTCCCGAACAAAGGGCCATTACGTGCCACCTCAACACAACAAGAAAAACGTGAAAGTACACTAGGGGTGCAACAAGGCAGAGGGAAACGAGTCGGCCACTTAAGAAAGCAAGCCCATGGGACCATACAACATTGCAAATGGGATGATGCACAAAGGAACCCTGGCAACCCTACATGAAGATTCAGGACATTACACAATTTTTGGGAGTCGAACGAGTAAGTAATTTTTTCCACAAGTTGTAATTGTAAAACTAATAAAAGGCCATATGACACGCCCGAAATACTTCCGGTTGAACCCAATGAGGTCGTCAAGTTATAATACTTGGTAGCAAGTGGAACCACAAGGATAGTCGGAAAGGCGATGTGGTGATTACGTCCAAGGCTTTGTTCAAAAATTTGTTTGGGATTTTAGTTGGATTTAAAGTCATGCAATAAAAATTAAAGTGGGTATCAATTTAAGAAAAGGTAAGGCATTATAGAACATTTGATGCAAGTTATGTAAAATTAATCTCATTCAAAATTCTCAATGCAATTCAAGTGTTGAGTACCTTACACTTTTCTAAGCAAAAGGGAGCAAGGCAACCCATTCTATATGCCAATAAAGAAAGGGTGTAAGTAAAACTCAACACAAATATATCTCTCATTTTTATCTTGTAACAGGGTGTGAAGCAATGCAACCCATTCCATATAATGTCCAACCAAGATGCAAACTTGGATACACCAAAAGAAAAGGCATAAAATTAAACTAGGATTGAGAATTCATTGTTAGTCCCCTAGGCAATTGACTTGATTATGAAAAGCCAACTAAAAATTGCACAAAAAATCATAACATTTTCATTTGTCTAAGATTGGGAGTCTAGGTGGGATTAAATCATGATTTAGACACATTTGATAAATCAAATTGAATCCTTAAGGTGATTAGTGTAGTTGATTATGGCATAAACAAAGATCCTCCTTGGCAACACTCTAACTAAGAAGATATTGAGTCTCAAAATCACATGAAGTTAGAAAGCACTCAACATATCATTAAAGCATTCAAGGATTGGAATCTCAAATTTATGGTATTTCTATGAATATTCAAAGACTAAAATGCTTCAAGAAATCTCAACATAGAAGGAATGGACATGCTAAAAGAAATACAGTGCTATCTCCTCATTAATGCTTGGATCTATAATACAAGGTACAAAGCAACAAGATTATCTTACTAGCTTATGAATGGTTGATTGAATGGAGAAGAGAGGATTCAACAAGTATTTAACAATACTAACAATGGAAGAAAACAAACTTACATAATTAATGAGCAAACTTCATCTTCGCCTTAGCAATGAAACACTCCTTAGTTGTAGAACAAAAACCATTAAAGATTTTCCATTTCTCTCAAAGTTTCTCTCTCTAGATTTCTTACAAGTGATAGATCATGAGAAAGTGCAGGAAAATAGCCACTTAAATAACTACAATCTAGATCTAAAATTACATATCCCCATGAGGACAAAGAAAATAGTTAAATAAAAACAAAACATGCCAAAAATGCTATTCTATCACACTTCTAAGGGACCCATAGGTAAACACCTGATGGAACAAAAATAGATCCGGCCTTTTTTGGTGAGTTTCTGCATCAAAGGTGGGAAGCTGCTTTTGGGGGCTGTGCTGGCATTCTGGGAGGTCCTGATCTCAGAGCATCCTCTGACATCAGAGGGGAATTTTGGCTCAAAATGGGCTCAGATCAGAGATCCTCATCATTAGGGCAAGTTTGCACTAAAAGGTGGCCTCTTCAATCAGAGGCCCTCTGAGTCAGAGGAATCGGGAGACTTTTTTTTCTTCTCTTTTGGCTTCTACTCTCTTGTAGTCCCAAAGCTCTCCACTTGCTTATAGCCTGAAGGTACACTCAAGACACTAGAAAAGGCTACATTGAGCCATGTTAAAGCACTTAATATTGAGTGTGTGCACAAGAAGTGATTAATTTAATAAGGCTAAGATAACGCGTAAAACTCAAAAAGCGTTAGCGACTAAAAACGCGTTTATCCATATTAATTGATTTTAATTTGTTATCTTAACAGAGAAATTTACTACCAGGATCTTGAGGACCCGTTCGGCACCATTGTAGAAAAGAATATGATAAAAGACATAATTGAGGGGAGAGATTTGGATAAAGATGTAAGAAGCAATTGAATAATTTGGATTACTGTCTGTTATCATTTTTGATTACCGTGTGTATTTGAATTGTTTGGGTCAGTAATAAATATTACTGTACCCAGTAATCACGATTACTGGACACAATAATCATGATTACTGTGTCCAGTAATTACTGGGTCCAGTAATCATGATTACTGTGTCCAGTATTATTAATAACTGGTTTCAGTACTTAGGATTACTGGACCCAGTAGTATTGATTACTGGCCCAAGTAATCCATTACTATTGCACTTGTAACTTCTCTAACAAGTTAAATGAATGTGCAAAATGTTGCAGGTTTTGAAGCAGTACATTACCATGATGAAGCAGGAGGTAGAACCAAAAAAAATGGACGGATTTGGTTTCATTGACTTGGAAGCTTCAGTAAGTAAATCCCTGATAAACCAAAAAATTACAGCACACGAAGATTTACATTCTTGGATCTAATTCTTATTAACTTTCCTTTTACAGTTTTACTGTATTGCACACCACGAAAAGCTTGCCACGTCTGGCAAAAGCTTAAGTGGGAACGAGTATGATGTTGCAAAGCTCCTCATGGAACCCTTATGGGAAATATTCACCCGCAACAGAATCTTGATTCCATTACATCACTAGACAAGCAAGCATTTCACCATTCTCCACATAAATAACGATCGGAAGACAATAACTCACATGAACTCCTCCCTACCCGTAAATGGTAAAAGGTCCGATGATGACAAGTGGAGCAAAAATGCAGAGACAGTGGTAAGGCAACAACGAAATATTAAATCTATATATACTGGCTAGATTATGTGTTTTTAATATTAATACCTGACTCCATATATTTACCTTGGCCTTATTAAAAAAAATAGAGGCAAACCACATTAAGCATTGAATGAATGACATCTGGCTAGGCGGCCAGTTCCAAACTCAAGCGAGCATTGATCCTGAGGTGTACCGAGAGTAGGTGGTTGATCAAGCTCAAAACGGCCCAAAAATTATACATAAAGAGCTGACCGCCAATGAAAAGAGAACGAGGTGGCAAATCATGAACAAAAATTTAAAATTTGAGTCATACACCTTTGTCGAATATGTCGACTGTCCACAACAAATACCAGGATCGTAAGTAGCTCAGATATTCATAGCTTATTTATTAGTAATTTTTTTGGTAAATGATATTGTGGCACAATAAACCAAAAATTGATTTTGGTTTTCAGGTCAGATTGTGACGGGTTCATGCTTCACTTCATGGAATGCTTGGTTAATGGGAAGAAGCCGTCCCAAAAGGGAGGGACATTTTTCAGGCAGAACATACTCGACAAATTCAAAACCCTTAGATCATTAGAGTGAACCATGTTGTTCTAAATGATTGTGGTCTGTTGATTATGATGTAAATGATTGTGGATAATTATTTTAATCTTTTTACAATTCCCTTTTTTTGTAGTCTAGTTTTTTTTTGTTTTTGTGTGGATTACTTCCCTAGTAATGGATTACTGGATCTAGTAATATTGGATTACTGGAATCTTGTAATCATGATTACCGGACTAAGTAATAATGATTATTGGATCCAGTAATCATTATTACTGGGTTCGGTAATAAATATTACTAGACTCAGTAATAAGGATAACTAGACCCAGTAATAATGAGTACTGGTGCCAGTAATTACGATTACTGGATCCATTAGTCATGATTACTGGTTTCTGTTCATGATTACTGGTCAAGGAATACAAATTTTCACAACCAACTTGGAAGGATTACTAGCCACGGTAATCTAGTAGACATGTTTTCACTAGATGATTGTGGTCTGTTGATTATGGTTTAAATGATTGTGGATAATTATTGTAATCTTCTAACAATTTTCTCTTTTTGTAGTCTAGTTTTTTTTTGTTTTTTTTTTTTTTTGTTTGTACACCAATTATTTCAGTTGGACCTCGAAGTCCATCCTCTGTAATTTTACTTTCATCAATGGAAAAGAATTTATTTCTCTATATCTCATCTTGTACACCATTTATTTTCGCTTGTCTATGCTGTAAGAATGCTTGTGTTTGGGTCATTGTGGCAAATTAATGGGGCCAGTAATTAGGATTACTTGCCCCAGTAATAATTATTATTGGGGCAGTAATTATGATTATTGGGGCAAGTAATTTTAATTACTGGTGCCAGTAATTCCGTCTCATCATTTCGAGTAGCCAGTAATAAGGATTTTTGGAACAGTAATCATGATTACTGGTTTCTGTTCATGATTACTGGGTCAAGGAATCCAATTTTTCACAAGCAACTTGAAAGTATTACTGGCCACTGTTATCCATTAGACATGTTTTCACAAGATGGTTTGGTTGTGATTGAAATAGGAAGACGTATTAAAATACTAATAATAATTTTCTTTAAAAATTTAAATAAAAAAGAACAATGTTTTTAGAAAAAAAAAGGAACTACGTTAAAAAAAATATAATATCAATTTTTATTTTTCTTCTTCTTCTTCTTCTTCTTCTTCTTCTTCTTCTTCTCTCTTTCCTCCGCCTCTACCATCTCACGGTTCCTCTTCGACACTTCCTCAAGCATCGCTCGCATCCTTTCCAGGCACTCTTCTTCAACTTTTACAGATTCAACTTCCCAAGCCTTCTGCATTTCATCGGCAAAAATAAGATTCTGAATGCACATCGCGATGAAGTTGGATGGAGAGTTTGAAGGAAATGACGTGGATGGAGGTTTTGGAAGAGTTGACGTGGATGGAGATTTTGGAGGAGTTGACATAGTGAAGCAAATAAGTGAAAGTTGAAAAAATTGAGATATTTGTGGATGTGGTGTTTTGCGAATGACAATCATGTTTATATAGTAATCCCTTGGAATATGAAGGGCTGTCACTTTGGATCACATGCATGCATTAATTCCAATTGTTATAATGACGGCTGCAGCAACGTTGGAAACTGAATAGATGCATGCATGCTTTCAGAATTTCAAATTACTGCACCAACTTTGGAAAGCGAAGAGATTACCAGGGCCTTCTCTAATCCGGATTACTGAGCACAATAATCCAAATTGCTGGAGAAGTAATGGATAATTACTGGTTCCAGTAATGGATAATTACTGGCACCAGTAATAGATTACTGATCCAGTAATTCATTACTGCATTAGCAACTGGGATTACTGTCCCCTGTTATCATGTTTACTGGGCAAGCAACTTGGATTACTGGGGTCAGTAATCTGGATTACTTTTCCCAAAAATGAATTACTAAACGCAGATATGGATTACTGGAGCCAGTAATCTGGAATACTGGGGCAAGTAATCTGGATTACTAGACCCAGTAATTATAGAATTGCTTTCTTTCATATTTTAAAAATATAAAATACCATACAAATAAACCACAGAGGCATGGAAACAAATACAAACTGCGAACTAAAATTTCAATTTTACCTTCATCTTCGTCTAATTTATAAGAACATGTAAAACATCAATTGTAGTCATCAGCATCATCATCATCATCCTGATCCTCCTCTTCATCTTCATCCTCATCGCCGATTAAGAGATCAATGTTATACCCTTCTACATCGTCTGAGTTGTAATCCTCGTCATAATCGTCATTCTCGTCGGAGTCTCATCATCAGGAATATCTATCCGCGGTACTGAACTGAAGTCGATATATAAAGTAAATATGGGAATATATATTGCATCAGGTTCTTGATAAGGTTCTTGTACTTCATACAGTGGAGTGGCGGTTGCGTCCCTTGCAAGTGTGGTCTCACTGTACGTACCCCTATGTGACACTAAGTGGACGACTTTTCATCCCTCACCAGCCGACGGATCATTTATATAGAATACTTGGCTTGCCATCTTGGCAAGAATAAATGGAAGGTCGTCGTACCAACTAGTATTTGTGTTAATTGATAAAAGTTCACGGTCATACTTTGCGCTACCGGGAACATCAGGGTCGGTGTTGTACCACTTACACATGAACAACACAACTGGCATGCTTTCCGCATATCTTAGTTCAACAACAGCCTGCAGAATCCCAAAATATATGATGTCACTGGCCATTACCATCACTCCATTGTTCTGAGTCTTTCTGATCTGGTCTCGTTGATGACACACATACTTGACACCGTTTACGTCACACCGTGAATAAATGGTGCAACACATAAGTTTAGATGCTAAAATCTGTACCTTCCGGTTATATTTAGGAGCACCTTTACTATGCAAATCGTGCATCTGCATAACAAAATATATGGAACATTAGTCAAATGCATGTGACGTAACAAGTTAGCTAAGGATGAATGTTTACCCATTTAGAAAAATGGTCAAGAAAAGACGCAATACGCTCCTCATCAGTCTCGTTTGGAGCTAGATCATCAAACTGATCTCGGTAAATGTCCATATACCATTGTGCTTTAGTACAGTTCTCTACCACACACCAGTGAGCCGTTGCCATTTGTGCTCTCCTAAGGCCGGCAGTCCTGACGCAACCACTTGGCTTCACGAGATAGAGAACAACTGAGATGTTCCACCGAGGTGCCCTGGAATGATTTCATCACTCGCGTTAGGTTCATCAAGATAGTTATTGATGTAAGTCACACACACTCATGCATGATGTCCCGCTCGGTAATACACTCCTTTGGGTAACGCTTGTTTCCGACATCTTTCTTGAATTCACCGAGTGCTTGTAAAATTGTATAGTTATATACTAGGGATATAGATAATTATAAACAATAAAAAATAATTCATACCTTTTAGTGGAAAACATCCAGGTATAATGTACGAGACCAGTGAGCAGGACTTGTTTGGGTAGGTGGATGCAGAGATGGACCATGATGGCAAAGAAAAACTGGCGGAAATATCATCTCTAGCTTGCAGAGAATCATGACAATATCGCTCTGCATCTGGCAGACATCCGACTTCCTCAACTCTCGAGCGTATATCATCTTGAAGAATCTGGATAATTCTACTAGCGTGTCGGCGATGAGACTTCCCAAATATGGCCGGATGGCCACCGGAAGAACACGTTGAAGCATGACATGGCAGTCGTGCGTCTTTAATCCATAGAACTTTTTATCAAAGACTTTGACCTTATTATTTAGGCTTCCCGCATAACCTTTTAGATACTTAACAGCAGCAATATAATCAAATACAGCTCTTTGATCCCTAGGCCTAACTGTGTAATCAGCCTGAGGTAGCAACACTTTGCCTGATGGCTCTTTGTTCGCCCGGAGCTTGTTGCGTATGCCCATCTTCTGTAGAGTTGCGCGAGATTTCGCATTATCCTTCGTCTTTCCATCAAGACTTAAAACAATGCCGAAGACGTTGTCGCATACGTTTTTTTTATGTGCATGACATCTAATGCATGTCTCACACTAGATGTAGTCCAGTAGTAAGGCAGCTCCCAGAATATACTGACGTGAGTCCAACATAGTCTCTTTTTAGGTGCCTGAAAATGTGGATGAAAACTCATTGAAACTTAATCGAAATTACAAACTCAGTACAAAATCATGTATTAAGAAGCGTACCCATTTGAAGTTGTTATGAGGATGCGTCGATTGAAGAGGGTATGAATGCTTAATGGTCGCTTCGTAAACCTATCTTGCAGACATAATTGGTGGGGCAGTTCTGAACTCTTGCTTGTCATTAAACACTGCCGACTGTGTCCGATAGTGGTGATCTAAGGGTAGCCATCTAAGCGCGCCTTGGTACGACATTCTTTCATTATTGTGCACTGCATCAATATCGTCCAAACATATGGGACATGCCTTGTACCCTTTCGTCTGAATGCCTCCCAACATCCCTAATCTTGGGAAGTCGCTTATGGTCCACATCACAGCTGCCCTCATGTTGAATGCCTCTTCAATGTATCGATCCCAAGTCAGCACCCCTGTCTCCCACAACATTTTAAGCTCCTCGATCATTGGCCTCATAAACACATTGAGACACTTTTTCGGAGACTTGGGACCGGATATAAGCATCACTAGCATGTTAAACTCCTTTTTCATACACAATGATGGAGGCAAATTATAAGGCATCATAATAACAGGCCAAGCGATGTACGCCACGGCCGTAGTCCCATAAGGACTGAATCCGTCGGACGTTAAAGCAAGGCGCACGTTTCTGAAGTCGGACGCAAATTGCGGATGCAACATGAAAATGACAAGACAAAATTCAATACTAGAATATATAATAAATTATTAATTATTGTATATATACATAAATACAAACTATTAACATATACTTCACCTGTCGAAATCCTTCCAGGCTTCCCCATCTGCTGGGTGTCTCAGAAATTCAGGATCTTTTGCTGTTCTTTCGCCGTGCCACTGCATTTCCTTTGCGGTGCATTCGGACATGCATAGACGCTGTAACCTCGGTGCCAAAGGGAAGTACCGAACAGTCTTTCGGGCAATCCTCTTACCATCGTTTGTATCATCTTCTTCCCATCTAGACTCACCACAAATGGGACATTGATCTAGATGTGCACCCTCTTTGTAAAACAAAAAGCAACCGTAGTAACAAGCGTGGATCACCTCAAAACCCATGCCAATCTTCTTCAAAGTCTTCTTTGTAGCTGCGTATGAGTCCGGGTATTTGTTTCTATCGGGTAACAAATAATTCATTTTCGCAACCCACTTGTTGAAGGCCGTGTCCATCATATTGCAACCCTGCTTCAACTGCAACGCTCTAAGCACAGAGCACAACGCAATCACTTTACAACCCTCGTACAACGGAGTCATTGCTTCGTCCAATAGATGCTGATATAACATCATATTTTCTTTGACAACTGGATCCGCCTGAAATACAGTGTCAACACCAGGGGGATTGTACGATTCATGGAATGAAAAAGCATTTTGCATGAACGCCACAGTTGGGTTACTACAATGATCGACACTGTTACTCAAAGAAGCCGTGTACTGTTGTTTTTCTCGCACTTCACCGTGTAAGTACCATAAGGTATACAATGGCATTATACCGTTACTTGTCAGGTGGGCGTATATTCATCCAAGCTGAGCCGTGTGCCCATGTTGTAACACCGTTTGCAAAGACATGGATACAATTCTGTCGTACTGTTGTCATTCTCTCGTACAAACGTGCAGAAATCCATTACCCCTACAATGAATTGCGTTGAATCTCTTGAGCATTTCATCCAAGATTTATCCATTTTCACTGCCATATAACATATATATTTTAAACAATAAATATATATTTTCAGCAATAAACATATATTTTCAAATATAGAAATCTACAAATCTATACTAAAATATTAGCATCCACTACTAATAATACGAACCAAGAGACAAATAATATGAACCAAGCATCAACAACTAATTTATACTAAAATAATATATTCAACAAAAAATATACATTTTCTACACAAATCTTAACGTATTTTAAACAATTAATATATATTCTCAAATCTAGAAATCTACAAATTTATACTAAAATATTTGTCTCCACTATCAAAAATACTAACCAACAGATCAAATAGGGGCAACAACTAACAACAAAATCATATATTCAACAGCAAATATACATTTTCTAGACAAATCTCAACATTTATATAAATACACAAATTACTTAAAAAATAATATTAATAAGAGATAAACTAACTAAAGATCAAAAAAACCTTTAATGAGGGGAATGTTGTTGATTTATAGTTTCAAATCGCCAAAATCGCCCAAAAATCAGACCACAACCTTCAGATCTCGAAAATGGAGGAGCTACGGCTACTTTATGTTTAAAAGATCCTAGGCGACGTAAGTATACATACTTACGTCGCCTAATAATAAGGTAATTCCTGGTGGACCACCACTTATATATAATGCTCGTGATCAATTGATTTTAGGCGACGTAGATTATTTCTCATGTCACCTAAATCATTCTTACACGACCAAAAAGATACCTAGGTCGCATAAGTTATTCTAGGCGACGGATGAAAAAATTACGTCGTCTAAGAAAATCTTAAGAGACATATATATTTATACGTCACCTAAGTACATATAGGGCGACGTAATATATTGAATACGTCGCCCAATCTACCAACTGGTGTAGTGCCTAATTAAACCCTTAGGTTTACCGCAACCATAAAAAACTGCAAGATCAATTAACTTTAACGGAAGGGTGAAAATTCTAGCAATTTATTATAGGTAACTTTAAAAGCACGCACTTTTTTAATTTTCTCATCTCACTTAAAAATTTTAACTTCACAATAAAATAGTTTATGCGTAACTTACCATGATTTATAATTTCCCTCTTTAGTTCTATTAATTTTCTCCACCTTTCCCTTGGACCTTTGTATCTTATGTTGTTCTCGTAATAAGGGAGTCATGATTTTGATCCACATGAATGTGATTTCAAACTTTTTATTATATCCACTTTTTATAGTAATGGTTGTAAAAGTGTATAAAAATGAAAAAGTTTTATGTGTTAGCGAATCATTATTTGTATCAAAGAAAAAAAAAACTCACCTTAGGTTTGAGTTCAAATTTAACAAAAAATTAAAAGAGATCATAGTGCCTGAAAACAAAGTCACTGTTAGCAACCATTGAACATGCCAAGGTCCAACTATTGGAACATTAGAGATTGCCTTCAGCTATTATTGGAACCCTGACAACGAATTCTACCCATCTAAAACACCGCTGGAGTTTTAGAGTGGCCGCCGGAGCTCCAGTGGGCAACGGTGGTGGAGGTAGTTATTGAAACTTAACAACCACGTACTAGCGGTAAAAATTAAATAAAATATTGTAATAAGGGTATTATTGACCATTAAGAAAAGGTTGTATCTTTTTAATGAACAAATATTTGAAAATTGTTGCTGTAGCTAAAACAAATTGCGTAGAAAGTCCACCATCTATTTTGGAGTAATAAAGTGTCTTTAGTTTAAATATAATTATGGAAGAAATATTTAGAACCTATTTTCTCTATTAAGTATATATATTAGTACATTTGACATATTCTTGTAGTTAGATAAGCGAGATTATGAAATTAGTCATTACATATATTTCAAAAATTACAATAAAATCATGTTTAAATATGGACTTGAATCAATAAATAATCTCAAACCCAAATATAACACAATTTATGATGACGTAACAAAATACTATGTCGAACTTATTTTATTTAAAAATCTATCTATCATGCAAAATTATTAGGCATCATATTACACGAGTAGAATTTGTTAGTCTATCCTTTTAAAAAATTCTATGTCGTACTTGTGACTATGCCCCAAAACGCGGAATCAACCAAACCATTGATAGAAGTAATCAACTTGAACTTCTTGCAAAGTTTCTTTGGATAGAATGCCAATTAATATATACCACTTGCCTAATTAAAGAGTCAGCTAATGATTGTGACCACCAAACCAATAGTAAATCAATTTTTAGTCATTGTTTTTGAGTCTAAGCTCCGTTCTACAATCATGCCACTTGCCTAAACAGATAAAATTGGGCTCATCCACAGTTTAAACTCTGCAAAATAGTCCAAAATATTTTTTTTATAAAAGGAAGAGGTGAAATAAAATTTTTAACTTGGAAAGATTGTTTTGTATTTGGTATTGAGAACAAGTATTTCTAGTACCCTTGAACTTGTCCTACTAAAAAGATACTCCTAGCTAGTTTTGTGAATCTGTCTCTAGTCGAGTTTTAACTCTTCTTTCTAAACTGTCTATATGGAGTTTGCATGCATATATACTAGCTACAATTCGCTGGTTAGATATGAGTATTAACATTTGATTTTATTACCATTGAACTGGTTTTTAACATAAATCCAATTTTTACATAAAATTTTGATATTATAGTGAGATTATATGGAAGCATTTGGATTCCAATTCTTACAATTGAACTTTAATATCACAATAATGTCCAAAATATTTACTACTTCCAGTTAGTTGGCAAAAGGGTTTAGCCTCATTGTCATCCCACCAAGGTTCATCGTATCTTTCCCTCCTCCCAGGGAAAAGCGGTGGATTTTTATGTGTGTAATTCCTATATATATATAAAAATCTCACAATAATATATGAATTTTTTTAAGTCATACTGGAAATTACGTACGCTCTTAATTTAAAGCGCGTAGCTATAAATTATTAACATTGACTTCAAGAGATAATATAATATGATTTTCATGGACATTCAGAAAAGTTCCTTTTTTTTTAATTAATTGTACAATATGAGTTTCATGGAAATTACGCTTTTAATTTAAAGCGGATAGCTAGTTGTGCATATAAAGACATCCAACCTGCAAGTCATCATTTAACACCCACCCACCCCCTTCCCCCGCCATACCAGCACCCAAAAACATTGATGACATGAGTGATTGTATAGTATACAAAAACTTAAAACTAATCCTAGTTTCAGCCACAGATGTTGATGATATCCGGTTGTTCGGCCAGACAAAAGTTTATGCCACGGTTACAATCGGGGATGAACATGCAAATAAAAAACGTACCCCAACTGACATGTCCAACGAGACGAATCCCCAGTGGAACCACACCATGGAATACTCCATAGATGCTGCCTACATTCAAAACCCGGGTCTAGACCTTCACGTTGAGTTATACATCGACCGTACGTTGGGAGACAAACGCGTCGGCTATGTGAGCAGGCCCATATATAAACTATTTCACCGTGGTACCCCAGGAGGTATAAGAAGGATATCTTTGCCTTTGGAAACTGATCACGGAGTTACAAAAGGTGAGGTTACACTTGAGTATGGTTTTGGAGAAGAAGCAAGCGTTAAGACTCTTTCTTCCAAGGAGAAATTTTTGTATGCCGGAATTCTGGTGGTGGTACTGATTACAGCGATAATTTCGATTGCGGTACTTGTTGCAGCGATAGCAGCGATTATGTATATTATTCGTGTTGTTCGCAGACCAGACATTGTTTGTAATGAGGCACTAGGCGGCGGCAGTGACGTTTTATATGAGGTATTTTCAATTGAAGCTGTCCAATATATGTAGTTTTAACTAAAAAAAATAAAAATAAAGAGAATCTCCAATTTTATGATAAAAAAAATAAATTAAGAGTCCATATATAGGTAAACTTACTTTGGGTCTGTTTGTTGCGCTTAGTAACGCTGGTTGTTTTCAGATTGTTTAGTGGATCTCGCATCCTCTTATTTATGTTAATCTATCTGGCTGTCGCATAAGAGGAGTGAATTACACTTTAGCACCCTAAAGTTTACTCGTAAATCTCACTTTGGTTCATAATATTTTAATTTCGTTAAATTAAACCATAAACTTGTATTTTTATTGCAACATGGCCCCAACTTACATGCTTGGTTAATTTCTTGGACGAAAAGTGCATGTGCCACCGGTAACCCATTGTCTGGAGGGTAAAAAAATGTGAGAACATTGTCTTAAACCCTTTTAATCAATCAAACATTTCCATTTAGGGCACAATTACATCAGAAGAAAGAGAAGAAGAAGAAGGAGAAGGAGAGGGTGAAACCATGAATGCGGAATTTTGTTCATGTTTGATAAAGAGTAAAGTTAGGACATCATGGACATCCACGGATCCGGGAAGAAGGTTTCGAACTTGTGAAAATGATCAGGTAAATTCCACCTTTTCTTTTATTGCCCTAATACCATGTTAAATTAGAGAATATGAAAGGAGCAAATATATATTGAATTGAGTATATCATAAACTATTACAATGGAGGTGCCTTACATATTAAATTTGACATAAATAAGAAATGCACAATTGCCTAAGTATGAAATATAGTATAGGATCAAGGGAATTTGGTGAAGATTGAAATTGATTATATATCTAATATAAGATATTTATATATGTTAACATATATAATTAAAACTTACTATTCTTCAGCCATCCTCTTATTTGGTAATTTTTTTTAATGCAGAATGATTGTGGTTTTTTTGAATGGGTTGACCCTCCAATGTGTCAAAGGTCAAAGACTGTGATACATGGGCTACTACAGAAGTTTAACACATATGAATTTGAAGTGAAGAAATACAAATCAAGAGAAAAAATGATGTTGTTTCTGTTCATTGTTTCTTGGTTGATGATGCTCACTGGTTTCATCAAACCTCTTATTATATTCGAATTGGAATGAAGTTGTCTTGGAACCGAAGAACATTTGTAATACATTGTCGTAGTGGCATCTGAAATCGAATGTAGCTAGTGAAGTTGGTGAAATGTATTATGACTTAATTTATGTATTAAGATAATTGTTTTTGTAGTAGATCAAAGCAAGTCACATTGTTTGTTCTAAGGCACATAGTTACTTACGGTAAGCTAGAACACTATTATGTAGATTAGTGGTATGTTAAAATTAAGTTTACACGAAGTCTGCTAACGTATAGACAATTGTAGTGCGAGTAGTAGTGGATTGCATAATATAATATACTGAAGTGCGGATAGCATTGGACCGCACTACAATTGTCCTTTTGAGCACCGTGCAACACTGTTTAGCTAGACCACTCTCTCTAACACACACTTTTCTTTCTCTCTCTTAATCTCACTAACTTTTATTTCTTTCTCTAGTTTACACCATCACAATAATATATATATATATATATGCACTCTCTTTTAACAATATAAATGCATTCCATATAAAGTAATTAGGGTATACATTAACTCTACTTATCATGCACTTAATTAAATACTTTTGTAAATGCTCTTCTCAACTAACTATTTGTTAGTATATTATTGAAATATCACTAGCTTAATTTTCATGTTTATCATCGTTTTAATCTTGTTTAGTTGTTATTCACCACTTTGACTAGTCATATTGTGATCCAAGTTAGTCATATTATGATCCGGGTTGCATTCACGTGGTTTAACACCTCAAGCATGTCCCGGTAGCCCAATTACGTTTGCATGAATAATCATTTCACAAATTGGGTGGTCCAAATTGAATTTGGCATGTTAATGATCGATCATCTTTCTAGTGGCTTTTTGTGAGGACATATGATTGATCGTAGGCCTAAAAATGGTTTGATCAATTTTGACCTAAAAAATCCCTAAATCACACCACTTCAAGCCATCACATAAACTCATTTGGAGCTTGAGAATGGGAGATTGTAGTGGATCTTGGTTGGTTTGTGAGGGATTCCACTTATTGATTTAAAAATTTAGCAAACATATCACCATTTCATCATCTTCATATTCTCCATCATCATTCCATCATTATGGGCTTGAAGGGAGAGCTAGGGTCTGAAGCTTTATTGTTGTCCAGCCATCATCAAAATTTTAGGTTCTTCATTCTTGGTTCAAAAGCTTCATTAGAGGTGCGAACCTACTATTAAACTCTTGTTTTCAAGCTATTTGTTGTTGTATATAGCTAGATTAAGCCATTCAAGTTAACACGTCTTAGGTATGTTTACATACATGGGTTTGGGATGAATGGATTAACTAATAGTTGGCATAAATGAACTAAATATGAATCTAATTACATGATCATATAGACTAACACCTTAGGCTCTCACCAAGTTGTAGACACCCCGATCCGTGACCCCCGCAAGAACCCTAAACGACCTACGAGACTACTGTTTTTGGAGCCCGGGACCCACCCGAGCATCCGAAACTACCCCGGGGGGGTTTGTTGCGCGACAAACCTTTTTTTATGAAGGATTGTCGCACGACATATCACATTGTCGCGCGACAATCATTGGAATGTCGCGCGACAATCCCACTATGTCGCGCGACAATCTCTCTCTGCACCCGACCAACCACTTTCTGACACATCACAGTGTCAGGACCCATCACTTCAGCCGCTTGTCGCGCGACAATCCAACTATGTCGCGCGACAATCCCTCTCTGCACCAGACCAACCACTTTCTAACACATCACAGTGTCAGGACCCATCACTTCAGCCGATTGTCGCGCGACAAACAGATATGTCGCGCGACACTTGCCCTTTTTGGGGAAATGTCGCGCGACAATCTTCCCCGAGCAGTATAAATAGGCCAACACCCCCAAGGGTTAGAGGCAGCAACTTGAATCTAGAAATTCTGAGTTTTATTCTGATTTTATCAAGCATTTTATATTATCATCTTATCTCTGAAGAATTTTCGAATCTATTCCCGACACTCGACGTGTCCCGTCTCTGGAAGCGAATTCTCGGAAATATCTGAAGAAGGAGAAGATTATTATCGCCGGAGATCTCTCTGCCGTATTATATTCTCTTTCTTATTATTATTTTTGTCGGAAAGGTAAATAAAGTTTCTTCTTATAATTAAATAAGATACTCGCATGTTAGTTTTATTGTAAACTGTTAGAATTCGATTTTTTCCTAACGGGGCGCTGTCCCGTCCTGGTAAGAGAAGTGGCAACATGGTTGGGCTAGATTCCTAACGCGCTCGAAAAATAGGTCTATCTGTGTACTTGTTTTATTTCTGTCGTCTTGTCCACGTTTTATTTGAATAAACTTATTGCCAAGTTATAAATAGTCTACCGTTTTCAAAACAAAAGACCCTGATAAAACCATTTGCAAAACCAGAAGAGTAAGTATGTTATCGTCCGAATAAAATTATGTTTTCAAAACCCAGACTGATACGACTTATCTAGGAATTAGAATCAACATATCCTGTCTTCTCTATAGACTGCGACGTGATTGATAAACTCTCCCCAAAGAGTTCTAGTTCCATATTAAATTAGTCCCGACATAGATCCGAACTTTTACAAAAGTAAACACAACACGAGAAAACCGTCATTATCTGAGGAAATAATACGGGATACTCTTTCAAAATAAAAGGTTTTGTCACTTGTATTTACACCTTTTAAATAAAAACATCGGATCTCGGAACACAAAGGTTTTCATCACTTTCCCGTTTTCCCCCAGAAATTAGGGTTTTTATTTGAAGAGTAGTAGACTGTCAGTAAAAGCATCCAAGTTTTTCAACATAGAATAAACATATAAAGACCACTAGAGACTGAAAGGGCGGAATGGGTGCTTAACACCTTCCCAAACCGTAATATAGTTCCCGAACCCTATAGAATCCTGGTTTCGCAGACAAATGTGTAAAGAAAGGCTTATCTGTAGCCTTTCCCCTTACACAACCCTTTTTGTCCGTTTTCTCGTAAAACGTACTGGCGACTCTGAACGAATCCCTTTGCATCGAGAATAGACGTAGGGACACATGATAAGAATCATCAAACAACTCCAAGCAAATGGAGCAACGGAATCCGTTCCGACGCTTCAGACGCCCAACGAGCGAGGACGAGACCCGGGGGTCGCATTTGCGGATTCTCACAGTGGCGACTCTGCTGGGGATCACTAGAGAACTAGACTCTTATATGTGGACTTTCGTTTATCTATTTGAACACTTGCTTTTCCTGCTTTCCCTACTTATGTTAATTGATTGAGAAGAAACATTTTTTTCAGAAAAAGGGAATTTTTCAAAAATACGTAATCAAGATAATGATATTTGTAAACCCAACCTTTTTCACACGCACTATCACAAATCATGCATTGGTTCTACGAGTGTGAATTTACCCCAAACCCTCGGAAGTATTATAAGTGAGTAGGGAGTTGGCTTGCTTGGGCCAACATAAATCGAAAGCATTTACTTCCACTCTCCTTGGCCAAGTACGCCCCCGAGGTATATCGAGTGACGAGAACACTCACGTACCCGGGAAGTATATCAAAAGATTCTTGCACGTACCCGCCCCTGGGGTATATCGCAAGGTCTTGCCAAAAAGGAGGGAGCCTGAAGCCTTAACCGTTCGTACACCTGCGCTGCATATAAGATCGAGTCGAGTTAAAACACTTGTCAAACAGCCGTAGAGGATGTACCACTTTACGGCTTACTTTTCGACACCCTTTTTAAAATTCGAGGCTCTTCTCGGCAATTTTTAGTGGTTCTTTTGGCAAAAATCGAGTCGCATCACAGTCTTCCTTCATCTTCGCCACGTGATTTTCGTCTACAGTCGTGAAGCAACAACAGACTGGAAGGTTGGGCCGGCCGTGATCACACCGGAAGACTAGTAAGACCAAGCACACCTGAAATGGACGATGAACGCGAGAATCGAGAGACAGATCAGAGCCGAGCCGAGGCATCATCAGCTCAGCCAACCCTAGCCGAAATGCACCGTTTACTCATGACCGTCAGCAGGGATCTGGCAAATCTCACGAACGAGCAACAGGGTACCCGAATCCGAATAGAAGAATTGTCAGCCGAACGAACTGCACCACCGGGGTTTGATCGACTACCACCGAATCATGATCCGAACCAAGGACAGTCTTCACAGGTACTCCCCCCAGTTCAAGGAACCAATCCACCCCAAACGGGCCCTATCGTAGCTGGTCCTGTTCAAACCGACCCCAACAATCAAAACCAATGGGCCCCAGATTCAGGCCCCACTTACCAACAGCAAGAGCCACCCATAGTCTGGCCGCAACCCCAAGTACAACCCGACTTTGACCCCCACTATCAACCATGGCCACAAGTTCCTGCAAGACCCATTCCACCACCGGCCCCAGCAGCCCTCCCTAATGAATACCCAGACATCAACCGACTTCGGGCAGTATATGCAGAATCGGTAATAGCGCGAGAACAGCCCGACGAGGTGTCAAGAGAAAGTGAGGAAATGAAGAAGCTGAAAGAGCAGATGAGAGTCCTACAGAAGGGGGTGTCCCTAATAAAAGGAGCAGACGAGATCACAGACATGAATGCCTTCTCCCTATACTCAGAAGCAAGATTACCCCAGGGATTCAAACTCCCTTCCATCACCAAATTCACTGGAACCACGCCCCCTAAAACCCATCTACAGTCCTACATCAGATCCATGCAAGTGTCCGGTTGTGGAGAGCCGGAATTAGCACAGGCCTTTCACATGACTCTCACGGGGGCCGCCCTGAGATGGTTTTTTGGTCTAGAAAGGCATCACACGCAGACTTGGGGAGATATCGTCAAGGAATTTATGACCAAATACGGGTCCAACGAAGATTTGGAAATTACCCGTAAACACCTGGAAATGGCCAAACAGGGCGAGAAAGAAAGCTTCAGCGACTTTGTCACTCGCTGGAGGGAGATGGCCTCCCAAATGTCCAAACGACCCGATGAAGAAGAACAGCTGGAAATCATTCAGAAGAACTTCACTCCAGCCGTACTGAGTTGCATGGGAAAGCATGTATTCCCACACTTCAGGGCCCTGTTGAGTATGGGGTCACAAGTAGAGGAAGAATTGGCCAAGAAAGCTGAAACCGATACCAAGAAAGCCGCTTACATCGGGAAAAAGACGGCCACTACCGCCGTGAACCAAATAAGCTCATACCCCTATCAACAGAACCCTTTTCAACAACCACAACAACCACCTCTGATGAGTTGGCCCGCACAAGGAGGCCCTTCAAACACCGAGGACAAGAAAAGGAGAAACTTCTGCACCCTCCCCACTACACTGGTAAAAAGTCTGGAGCTGCTTCGAAAGGCCGGACTAATCACTCCACTCAACCCGCGCCCTCCACCAAATCCTATTCCAAGTACCTGGAAAATGAATGAGAATTGTGCGTATCATCAAGCTGCAGGGCATGATACGGAGCGTTGTTTGGCCCTTCGTCATCGTATTCAAGACCTCATTGAAGCCGGAACCATCCCCGCACCCGGCGGACCCAATGTTGTCAACAATCCACTCCCTAACCATGCTCCACCTGCAGGAATCAATGCCTTAACCACTGATGAAGAAGGCTTTGACCCCGTAAGGCTCATACGAGATGACCCAATCTACAGGGCACCCGTTGTACGGCCAGCAAAAACCCAAGTTACCCCGGGCCTCAATCCCATAATTGACCAATGGATGGCCAAAATGAACTTCCTACCCGGGCAGGGTTTAGGAAAGACGAATCAGGGGATCTCACGGCCGCTTGCAATCAAAACCAATCCCGGAAAATCTGGGATAGGATGGACCCAGAATAAGAAGAAACAGTCATGGAAATCCCAAAACAGGGAGACAATCTGTATGACAGAAACCTCCCCCGGGACTTTTAGTTGGTCGACAGAGCCGGAATCGTCAGAAGCTTCAGAGGAATCAGACCCGGCATCCCTTTGGATTCAACAGATCACCCGTTCAGGAAGGGTATATCAACCACCACCGACGGATGCTGAGAAAACACTACCACCTAAGGAAATGGGAGAAGATAGAGTGCTTGAGCAGTTGAAGAAGACCCAGGCACACATCACCATTTAGGGCCTCTTGGTTGCCTCCAAACCCCACAGGACCGCTTTCATCAAACTTCTGGACGAGGCCGTGATATCACCAGACTCCACACCCGAACAACTGCCAAACATGATCGGGTCGCTTACAATCCAAAGAAGTCTGTCATTTTCAGATGAGGATCTGTCTCCATTGGGGAGGAAACACAGCCTGGCTCTCCATATCACTGTCCGAACCCGAGGAAAGATTTTGCCACAAGTCCTTATCGACAATGGGTCAACCATAAACGTCTGCCCTTTGAAGACCGCTAGATGCCTGGGTATCTTGGATTCAGAGCTTTCTCCATCCGCCGTGACTGTCAGGGCCTACGACAACACCAGAAGGGCCGTTCTGGGTTCTCTGAAGCTCGATCTCATGGTTGGTCCCGGAAACTTTCCAGCCGACTTCCAAATCATAGATATTCCCTCCAGTTTTAACCTCCTGCTGGGAAGAGCGTGGCTACACGACATAGGAGCACTCCCCTCCTCCTTGCACCAAAAGATCAAGATACCGTTTGAAGGGAACATAATTACCATCCAAGGAGATCCTGAAAGGACCTTGGCGGATATGGAGTTACCAGTTTTGGGAATCGGGAGCCAGAGCATACAGTTGGGAGGCTTTTCTTACGAGCCTCAAGTGCAAACTCTTAGCACCCAGACAATCAGGTATCTTCCCCCTGACAATATCCCCGGTCTCAGCACCAAGATTACAAGTATGTTGAGAATGATGAAATACTTGCCTGGAGCCGGTCTGGGAATGGGACAACCAGGACTACTTCAAGCATTGGAACCAGTAGCAAGGTACGAGAGGGAAGGTTTGGGGTACCAACACACTGAGGAAGACGATCAGCAAAAAGGGGGTCGGGGGCATCAGTATCCGAGTTTCAGCTCCTTGAACGGGTTTTTTGTCAAAGAAGGAGAGGACTTCCCCTTTTGCGGTTTTCAGGAACCTTGGAGAAACAGCGACGGAGAGAGCCTACCAGGATGGGAAATCTTCTATGAAGAGGACCTATATGTCAAAGAAAGCATCAAACATAGTTTTTCCACCAAACTAACAATCGGGTTGAAAGAAGAAAATGAAGACAAGACAGATAAGGAAGAAGAAATGATCGGAGATCTCTTCGACATCATGGCACTAGGGGATGACGAGCCAAGGGATGACCCCGTACACCTGATATACGCTGATCCAGACTACCAAAGAAAAGGGGAAAAGAGTGAAATTGTAAGGGTGAGAGGTGAGAGTGAAAGAAAGGCTAGGAAAGAGCCACTCCTAGATTTACTTTTTAAACTTATACCTGTAAACACTCTTATCAATGAAGAAAACTCTGTTTTACGTTATCCTGTTATTTGTAATTCTGTAATAGCTTATAAGGAGTTAGAAAGACTAAACGAACACCCTGAACGGGAGGAACAGCGTATACAGAGCGAGGAAGGAGACACTCTTGAAATTAACCTCGGGACAGAAGAGGAAAGAAAGGAGGTCCGCATCGGGACAAGTCTGAGTGAAGCAGAAAAAGAGGAATTCACACAAACTCTGAAAGAGTACGTGGATGTCTTCGCCTGGTCTTATGCTGATATGCCAGGATTGAACAGTCAGATAGTCATGCACGAGATACATACCAAGCCGGAGTTCAGACCTGTCAAGCAAAAGTTAAGGAAACTTACGCCAGAATGGTCCCTGAAAGTAAAGGAAGAAGTAATGAAACAACTGAGTGTAGGGTTTTTACGAGTGATCGATTACCCTTCATGGTTAGCCAACATTGTGCCCGTTCCAAAGGCAAATGGGAAGGTCCGCATGTGTGTGGATTACCGGGATCTTAACAAAGCTTGTCCGAAAGACGATTTTCCATTGCCCAACATTGATTTGATAATAGATAACACTGCAAATCACGCCCTAAAGTCATTTGTGGATGGTTTTGCCGGGTATAACCAGATCAAAATGCACCCGGATCACCAGGAGAAAACTGCATTCATCACACCATGGGGAACATACTGCTACACCGTTATGCCATTTGGGCTGAAGAACGCTGGGGCAACCTATCAAAGAGCAGCCACCGCTATCTTCCACGATATGATCCACAAAGAAGTAGAGGTGTACGTGGACGACATGATAATCAAATCAAAGGAGAGGGAAGGTCACATACCAGCCCTGCGAACCTTCTTCGACCGGCTCCGCCAGTACCAGATGAGACTCAATCCGCAGAAATGTGTGTTCGGGGTGACCAAGGGAAAACTCCTAGGTTATGTTGTTAGTAAGAGAGGAATCGAGGTAGACCCTGCCAAGGTTCAAGCTATCCAAGAAATGCCTAAACCTCGTACCGAGAAAGAAGTCCGAGGATTTTTGGGTAATCTGCAGTACATCAGTAGGTTCATCTCTCAGCTCACTCAGACTTGCGAGCCCATCTTCAAGCTCCTGAGGAAATCTTCACCAGGAGAGTGGGACGGTCAGTGCCAAGAAGCTTTTGATAGAATCAAAGAATATCTCTCCAACCCCCCAGTTTTAGCCCCACCACAAATCGGACTACCCTTAATTTTATACCTAACCGTCACTGATTCAGCCGCGGGAGCAATGCTAGCCCAGCACCTGATTGATACCCGGAAAGAGCAGGCCATCTACTTCCTCAGCAAGAAACTGTCCCCATTTGAGATAAACTACACACCATTGGAGAAATCATGTACCGCTCTCGTCTGGGTAACGCAGAAACTACGACACTACATGCTAGTCTTCTCAGTCATCTTGGCATCACGGATTGATCCGTTGAAATACCTCTTCGAGAAACCGGCTCTCTCGAACCGAATGGCAAAATGGCTGTTTTTACTCTCCGAATTCGACATCACCTACATGACCCAGAAGGCGGTCAAAGGCAAGATCATAGCTGATTACCTGGCCCACAATCCAGTATTGGGGGACGTGCTGGAAGAAGCCGAGTTCCCAGATGAAACCATCATGAATGTCGAGGTTGATGAAGACTGGAAGTTGTACTTTGACGGGGCCGCCAATCGGAATGGAAACGGGATAGGTATCCTGTTAGTCTCTCCAGACCAAACTCACTCCCCGGTATCATATCGACTGGACTTCTTCTGCACCAACAACATGGCTGAATATGAAGCCTGCATACTCGGGTTAGAGATCGCTCTTCAAAGGGGTATAAGGAGGATACAGGTATACGGAGATTCAGCACTAGTGGTTCACCAGGTTCTGAAAGAATGGAAGATCAGAGATGAGAAATTAGTCCCTTACCTCGCCCGACTGGAGGATGTCGCAGGAAAGTTCAAACATACGGAGTTTTACTATCTCCCCAGGTCTCAGAACAGTTTTGCTGACGCACTGGCAACCCTGGCATCTATGATCGATATCCCGGAAGGAATGGAAGAAATAACTCTTACGGTGCAGAAGAAGGCAGAACCAGCACACTGCACGGCTTTGGAGGTAGAGAATGAAGGGGAAGGGGATTCAACCGCTTGGTTTTACGATATCTGGAACCTGCTGAAGAACCATCAGTATCCTGAGAAAACAGACAAGAAAACACGGGTCACGCTCAGAAGATTAGCATCAGGGTTCATACTTTGTGCCGGAAGATTGTATAAAAGGAACTACGACGGGACTCATCTTCAATGCCTCACCGAAAGAGAATCAGTCAGGGTAATGGATCAGATACATGGGGGCGATTGCGGACCTCATATGAGCGGACATACACTTGCCCGCAAAATCATCAGACAAGGTTATTTTTGGTCTACTCTGCAAACTGACTGCGCTAATCACGTACGCCGTTGTCACAAGTGCCAAATTTATGCTAAATCCCAGAAGCTTCCTCCAAAAGAGTTGTACACCATGACTGCTCCCTGGCCTTTCGCAACCTGGGGAATCGACGTCATTGGGAAGATCTCGCCCAAAGCCAGCAACGGCCATGAATTCATACTAGTGGCCATCGACTACTTCACCAAATGGGTAGAAGCCGAGTCTTACCAGACCCTGGACGCCAAAAGAGTAGCCCGATTCATCAAAAGGAATATCGTTTGCCGATATGGGGTCCCACACGAGTTCATCTCAGATAACGGCACCCACTTCGAAGGAGAAGCTAATACCATCATGGAAGAATACGGTATTACCAGACACAGGTCTTCGCCATACAGGCCACAAACCAACGGGGCAGTTGAAGCCGCCAATAAAAATCTGAAGAATATCCTAAGTAAGATGACCGACACCTGTCGAGACTGGCCAGAAAAATTACCTTATGCATTGTGGGGATATCGCACCACCGAGAGGGTCTCCACCGGGGCAACCCCGTTCTCTCTTACATACGGGATGGAAGCAGTCCTCCCTGTTGAGTTAGAAGTCCCCTCCCTCAGGGTAATACTAGAAAATCAAGTCAATGAACTGGAGTGGGTCCAGGCACGTTATAACGAGCTAGCCCTACTAGATGAAAAGAGGTTGAAAGCCGCGTACCACCATCAGGGGTATCAGAAGAGAATCGCTCGAGCATTTAACCGGAAGGTGAGGACTCGGGGTATCAATGAGAACGATATCGTATTGAAAGAAATTCGAGAACCAGCCAGAGATCCGAGGGGTAAGTTCGGGCAGAAGTGGACAGGGCCGTACATCGTCAAAGAAATCGATACAGGAGGTGCCGCCATACTCACTGATTTGGATGGGCAGTTACTACATTCACCAGTCAACATGGATCGACTGAAGAAGTATTATCAGTAGGTGTGGCATATAACAAGAACTACGTAAACCTGAGCCCCAACTCAAAACTTTTTGTTCTTTATAAAAATCAAAAAGGGGAACGTAGGCAACCTGAGAAGTGACTTCAGGCCCGGTTTAAACTTTGTAAATAAATTTATTTCCCACAAGCAGTCCCTCATATATTATTAAAAGGTGGTTCAGAACACCGAAGGTTACAAAGGAGACATAACAAATACGAAAGAAACTAATCCCTAGGGGTTGGCCACACTGGGTCCTCAATAGCCAAATCGATCCGAGCTTCGTCCAAGATCTGATATGCAAAGACAATATTATCATCAGTAGCCTCCGTATCCATGAACCGGAACCACTCCATTTGAAAGGGGTCGTCGATCAGTTCTCCTTCCAGAGATTGCCAGCAAGAGCGGATGATATCAGCCCGGAGGGGCCGGGTAATACCAAAACGGGCATAATTGAACTGACAAGTCAGTCGAGCACGCCACATCCTCTCTACCGATAAAGAAACATGTGGGGTCACAAATTTAGACTCAGAAGAGAAGTTGTTCAGACCAAAGGGAACCTCCTGAGGAATGTTAAACTGCCGAAGAAGACGCCCAGGGAGATAAAAGGAAGTAAACCAGAGCCCGCGGAGCCGAACGTAGTTCTGACCCCCAGTACTAAGTACCATCTTCCTCAGCTTCCACCAAGGAATGTTCCACCGGATAGCCCGAAAGTTCTCCGAAAACCACGCCGTCCAATCAGAGGAAGACATGGTCAAAGCACCAAAGAGAGGCCGATGGAAGAAATGAGTCGGATTGTCGAGCCGAACTCCGCTGAAACCCACCGATCGAAAGCGCTCTAGCAGCCACATGTATAACAGACGCGGGCTCCCCGAAAGAAGGGCGAGGCCCCCCGTTGAACATCATCAAGACCATTCAGGGTCTCTGCAAGAATGATCGGCACTATAGACTCCCCATTTCTAGCCTGGTAAATCAGACTCAAGATAGTCGGATCAACACGGGAAGAACCCGTCACCAGCAGCATATCAGAAACCAGGCAAATCAGGGCCGCTGCAGTACGCCCCACGCCGTAAGAGGCCCTATCTTCATAACGATGAAAGAACCTCACCATTTTGTGGAGGTCAAGAGACCGTCGACAATGAAACCATCACAGGCCGCCTGGGGAATGGCTAACAGAGCAATTAGCATGTCGCGGGGACCGATTCCTTCTATAGGAACTGCCATCGGGAGACGAACGTCAGAACGTAACAGCCAGGAGAACTCCTCATAGGTCGGGCAGAGCTCATCTAGTCCAAAACGGAAGAGATGGTCCGCAGGACTCCAGAAATACAAGGCACCTAACAGAAAGGAGAAATCTACAGGACGATGGCACCAGCCCGCCAAAGGACTGAATGCACCAAAGTTCAAACCATTTTCAGAAGATATCAGAGCATCTCGAGCTTTAACATAAGAAAAATCAGAGTTGGTACGGTAGGAAGACATTTTGGAGAGGTGTGGGGATGAAGGAAGGAAGATGGGTGTATTTATAGCAAAAAAGAGGGTCCTGTACCTGTTTGTCGCGCGACAAACCCATTTTCAGGGGGAAGTGTCGCGCGACAAACCCATGACCAGGAGGATTGTCGCGCGACAAACCCATCTGGGGGGCACCCTACTTTTTTCCTTATACATAATGGTCATCTTTGCCAAAAGAATCACTTCTGGATGCTTTTCTGTTCTCACTTTGTTCTTTTTTTGCAGGAAACATAAGTATCACTACACTAGAAGGTATGACTTTTAAATTACCGACTCTTATATATATATGTATATATCTTGCACAGACAGAGAATAAAAGTATAATCAAACACAGATAAAGATATTTTATAAAACCAATAAAAAGAACAGTTTTTAAATATCTGTCTAAACATGTATCTGTCCAAACTAACACTAAAATGCAGAAAAGGGAAAACTAATCTACTCGGGCGCGTTTTGACACGCTCCCACTATCTCCCGAGCCCTCCTCGGGGGTAAGATCAACAACTGGGACGCTGGGAACAGAAGGAACTGCCGCCTGAGAAGGCCCCGTGGACTGGACCGGTGCCGTAGGACGGATCACCGACGATCGGGAACGCCTGGAAGTCCGACTACTGCTCCTCCGAGAATCCGTCCGGGCATGGGAGGAAGTCAGGGGGTCGTCCGGCCGTAAAGAGATGTCGATAGCCCTCTGATAGTCACGCATATAGGCTGGAGGGTCTCGACCGACATACTGGAGCAGGTTCCAGCTGTAAAGGTACTGGGCGTACCAAGCCCGAAGATCTGCCACTCGTACGCTCACTCTCTGTAAAAAGGACATGAAAGAGAATCAGCACAGTCAAAATAGATGGAGATAGACATAAGGGTATCGAGAAAAGAAAAAAGTAAAAGTACCTCGCCATCAGGGCGACCACCCAAAAAGTCAAAAGTATCCTCAGGAAGAGGATACTCCGGGACGGAATATCGACGTAATCCAGCGCCAACATAAGGAATATCCCTGGGGAGTGGGGGTAGATCTACCCACGGAATAGACGACCCCGCCGGAACACCAGCGGAAGTAGACCCGCCCTCCTCACGGATCGGGAACAAGGGAGGCCGGGATGAAAAACCCCCGAAACCTGGAGATCGGGTAGGAGGACCCATGACAGTCGCCGGGAGAGGAGTCAACGTGGCGTAGGTACGGACCCCCGGAGGATCCACTATGGCCGACGCCCTCAGAGGAGGTACCCCACTGGAAGGAGTAGCCACCGCAGCTGGAGGAGTCCGCCTGAACTGCTCATAATCTGCCCCAAGGTCCGCAGGCTCCCAGGACCTCTCAGACAATCCCGCTCTCCCCTCAGCAGCCTCAGCAGCAGCAAAAAGGACACCCGGAGACACAGAAGGGCCGGTCGGAAACTCGAAACCCTCAGTACGCTGCTCCCTCACAGGTGTCGCCTGAGGTGACGGCTCCGGAACGGCTGTCGCATCACCTCCCTCGCCCTCTGGCCGACCACCGCCCTCGGTCGCAGCAGGAACATCCCTCTCTCCCTCAGGATCCTCGTCCTCAGAATCCGGAATGTTGTCCCTCTAATCAGGGACAGGTGGCAAGTGACCCGGAACCACCCTAGCTAAATGGGTCTGTCCCCGTATGTAGTTGGGATCACCTCCCAATGCCCGATGCCTCTCATAGAAGACCCGTCCCCGAGTCCCCTTCGGCTCCCTCATCAGGTAGCGGGCAGCAAAAATAGCATAGTCTCCCTCCTCGACGAACGTCTGGAAGCCGAGTCCGTCAACCAAAGCCTGCACCGTCACCGGGTCGATCTCGCCCGTCCGCCTCATCAGAACAGGAGGGAACAATGGAACACGAGGCCACTGGGATGGCGTGTGCTGACGAATGACCCTCTCGCCCAAGTAGAAGAGAAGGCCGTACTCATCCCGGATAAGCCGTCTGGTCCTCGAGGCAGTCAGAGCACGACCATACCTATGATGAGGACCCAGATCACCCCAAGGGGCCCACTCAACCTGAAAAGAGAACAAGTTTTTTATTCTCAGTAAATTATATATTTTATTTAACTATTGAAGAGCAAGAAAACTAAAAATATTTTACCTGCTCCTCCCGCAGATCATGAACAGCAGCAGCTCCGGTCTCCCGAGTCCGGTATACATAGGGAGCCCTGTAGTTCCCCGCAGTGAATCGGCTGAGAAAAGGGAACTGGTCCTCGTTCTCAACGAGGAGATCCACCTGGGCGCGACCCAGGTGGGTATAAGCTACAAACCAGCTCTGAAAAGGAAAAGTAGAGAACATCAGCAATAATCAAACAGGTAATATGTGAAGGACAAAAAAGCGAAAAGACTAAGAGTATGTACCTCCCACAGCAGAGAAAAGCCCTTGAGATTCAGGGCTAAATGGCGAGAGACCTGGTCCATGGCATCATAAAGGACTGCAAGAATGAAGCCTCCCCAGTCATAGTCAAACAGGAGGCTGAAGTCCCGAAGATAGGGCAACCACCAAAGATGAGCCGTGTCCCCACCGCGAGCCTCGAATAAATCATGGAGTGTCAGTAGAAGAAAGACGCGGGCATACTGGCGCGCCTCCTGACGGGTCATAGGAACCCCTGAAGCAGCTAGTCGAGCCCTCTCTGTGGCTAACCGCGTAACCAAGACGCCCCGAGGAATCGTGTCACCGGAACTCCGTCGCTCCGAAAACCATCCTAACGAACTAACGATGCCCTCGGCTGTCAGACGCAAGGGGACGTCGATCTGAATGGGGACCCCCCTGAAGGGATCCCGGTCAAAGCAAACAAATCAAGGGGGGTCATCGTCATCTCCCCCCAGCTCCAGTGAAAGGTATGGGTGGTGTCCCACCAGTGGCAAGCCAGAGCCGATACTAAAACTGTCGCCCTAGATACTCGCTCTGGGAGGGCGTCGAAGAGGGAGCCGAAAGGAGTCGCGAGGATCAACTCCTGGACAGGGGCCGGTGCCCGTCGCCACTCCGAAGATATAGTGTTGGGAGAACCCCAACCTCGGCCAACCCACTGCAGACAAAAGAACGAGATATAGGGTTATAAGGAGATATAGGGTTATAAGGGTAAATTATGTAATTTCCAAAACCTGAGGGTACTTTGGTATAATTATGAGAGTTATGGGGTTATAAGGGTAAATTATGTAATTTCCAAAACCTGAGGGTACTTTGGTGTAATTATGAGAGTTATGGGGTTATAAGGGTAAATTATGTAATTTCCAAAACCTGAGGGTACTTTGGTGTAATTATGAGAGTTATGGGGTTATAAGGGTAAATTATGTAATTTCCAAAACCTGAGGGTACTTTGGTGTAATTATGAGAGTTATGGGGTTATAAGGGTAAATTATGTAATTTCCAAAACCTGAGGGTACTTTGGTGTAATTATGAGAGTTATGGGGTTATAAGGGTAAATTATGTAATTTCCAAAACCTGAGGGTACTTTGGTGTAATTATGAGAGTTATGGGGTTATAAGGGTAAATTATGTAATTTCCAAAACCTGAGGGTACTTTGGTGTAATTATGAGAGTTATAGGGTTATAAGGGTAAATTATGTAATTTTCAAAACTGAGGGTACTTTGGTGTAATTATGAGAGTTATAGGGTTATAAGGGTAAATTATGTAATTTTCAAAACCTGAGGGTAATTTGGGGTAATTATGAGAGTTATAGGGTTATAAGGGGTAAATTATGTAATTTCAAAACGTGAAGGTACTTTGGTGTAATTATAAGATCTATAGGGTTATAATGGTAAATTATGTAATTTCTATAACATGAGGGTAGTTGGTGTAATTATGAGAGTTATAGGGTTATAAGGGAAAAATTTGTAATTTTCAAAACCTGAGAGTACTTTGGTGTAAATTTGAGAGTTATAGGGTTATAAGGGTAAATTATGTAATTTTCAAAACCTGAGGGTACTTTGGTGTAATTATGAGAGTTATAGAGTTATGGGGGTACATTATGTAATTTTCTAAACTAAGAGGTATCACAGGTAAAAGTATGTGTTCGCTAAAAATCGGGCGTTATTCCTAGTCAGACATGCATACTAACATTATCTAAAACGAATACAGGAAACGACAAGAAGCAGAACAGATAAATGCACGAAAGAAGACATACCAGAGATCGACGACGAATCTCGTGAGAAACGGGCTCCATCAAAAGCCACGGGACGTCCGGGACTGGAGCAGCTCGGATAGCATCCCGATAGACCACCGCCCGACCGCGGTCTATCCCATCCTCATCATACCAGTCCAAGTCCGCCCAGTCGTCGTGATGAGGGCTGCAGCGAAGAACGTCCTGAGCGTCAGTAAAGGTGACCTCCTCCTGGTCACCCTCCAATCGGTCGAGATGAGCAGGGTCCATCAATATAGGTAGAATATATGTGAAAAGGTCGGAAAAGTCAAAAACACGGCAGAGCTTCCGCGCTTGGGAGAGAAGAAAAGAGCGAAAAAGAGAGCTAGAGAGAGAAAGAGAAAGGAGAGAATGAGGTGGAATGAGCTCAGCAAGGGGTTTATATAGTGGGTCAGTTTGTCGCGCGACAAATGGCCACATTGTCGCGCGACAAAGAGCCAGACACCGAAGTGTCGCGCGACAATCCCCCCTCCTCCCTGATTTTTTGACCTTTGTCTCATTTTATCTTCTGCAGAGGCACTTCGGAGAAGCAGTTTTCGGAAAATTGCTAAAAACCGCACACCCATGATAAAAAGTTCAAAGAGAAAACTTCCAAATCATCTCTCCGAAAAAATGCGAAAACAGAATGCCGCGATTAAAAGTAGTCTCTGATCTCACAGAAGGACCGAGACCATCAAATAATAAAAAGCAGAATAGCGAGATAAGACGGGAATAGAAAAAATTGAAAGAGTAGAAAAGAGGAGAAACCCGCATGAGCGCCCAAAGCGAGCGAGAGAAACAGACATGTAGAGTGACAGGGAGAGCCACACCGAAAGTGATAGCTAGGCCAAAAAACGGCTCAGGGCTTCGTTTTAGGGTGAGTAAGGCTCCTGATCACGACAAAGGGATGAAAAGACTCCTGGTCAAAAACAGAGAGGGCCAGGAAAAGTCTTTCCCAAAAGAAGGAGAAATAAGGGCATCGAAAAAACAGAAAACGATGTGGGCCCACCAAAAGAGAAAACTAAGAAAAGAATAAAGATCAGAGATTGAACTTTCAAACAAATTTTCTTTTCAGCACGATACAGAAAAGATGATTTGGAAAACCTCGGACCATCACTCTGCGGAGAGCAAAGAAATCCGAAAACTGCCTTCGGAGTGAAACATCTTCACTCGAGGAAAGCATGAGAGTAAATTTCAGAAAGATACAGGAAAACGGACATCCCGAATAGACCCTGAGAAGTTCTTTTTACCTTCGCAAAATCTACTCTCTCTCACTCTAGCAGTCTAAGAGAGGCAATTCACCAACACAAACCCTCTCCGGAGGCAATTCACCAACACAAACCCTCTCCGGAGGCAATTCACAAACACAAGCCCTCTCCGGAGGCAAATTCACAAACACAAGCCCTCTCCGGAGGCAATACACAAAATCACAAGCCCTCTCCAGAGGCAAAAGTTACTCATGAAAGTCCTCCCAGAGGCATTTTTTCCTTCTTCTTTCAGATCTAGAAGCCCTCCCAGAGAGGCACAACGGTAGTCCTCCACCTGAGGCGAAGCCCTCCCAGAGAGGCACAACGGTAGTCCTCCCACCTGAGGCGAAGCCCTCCCAGAGAGGCACAACGGTAGTCCTCCCGCCTGAGGCGAAGCCCTCCCAGAGAGGCACAACGGTAGTCCTCCCGCCTGAGGCGAAGCCCTCCCAGAGAGGCACAACGGTAGTCCTCCCGCCTGAGGCGAAGCCCTCCCAGAGAGGCACAACGGTAGCCTGAGGCGAAGCCCTCCCAGAGAGGCACAACGGTAGTCCTCCCACCTGAGGCGAAGCCCTCCCAGAGAGGCACAAACGGTAGTCCTCCCACCTGAGGCGAAGCCCTCCCAGAGAGGCACAACGGTAGTCCTCCCATCTGAGGCGCAATGGTAGTCCTCCCACCTGAGGCGCAAAAAAGATCAATGGTAGTCCTCCCATCTGAGGCGCAATGGTAGTCCTCCCACCTGAGGCGCAAAAAAGATCAATGGTAGTCCTCCCATCTGAGGCAAGTGGAGCAAGTCAAAGCCCTCGAAAGAGGCAACGAGGTAACAAAAGCCCTCTCCGGAGGCAAAACCAAACACGAAGCCCTCTCCGGAGGCACTCACAAGCACTTTTTGCAAAAACACTCCGATAGAGTTCATGCGGGAGCCATGGATCATGGTCTCTTCCAGTCGCCTCAATTCCTTGCAAGCAAGGAGCTTGAGTCGAGAGGGTCTGTAGACACCCCGATCCGTGACCCCCGCAAGAACCCTAAACGACCTACGAGACTACTGTTTTTGGAGCCCGGGACCCACCCGAGCATCCGAAACTACCCCGGGGGGTTTGTTGCGCGACAAACCTTTTTTATGAAGGATTGTCGCACGACATATCACATTGTCGCGCGACAATCACTGGAATGTCGCGCGACAATCCCACTATGTCGCGCGACAATCTCTCTCTGCACCCGACCAACCACTTTCTGACACATCACAGTGTCAGGACCCATCACTTCAGCCGCTTGTCGCGCGACAAACCCACTATGTCGCGCGACAATCCCTCTCTGCACCCGACCAACCACTTTCTGACACATCACAGTGTCAGGACCCATCACTTCAGCCGATTGTCGCGCGACAAACAGATATGTCGCGCGACACTTTCCTTTTTTGGGGAAATGTCGCGCGACAATCTTCCCCGAGCAGTATAAATAGGCCAACACCCCCAAGGGTTAAAAAAAAAAAAAAGAAACTGGAATCTAGAAATTCGGAGTTTTATTCTGATTTTATCAAGCATTTTATATTATCATCTTATCTCTGAAGAATTATCGAATCTATTCCCGACACTCGACGTGTCCCGTCTCTGGAAGCGAATTCTCGGAAATATCTGAAGAAGGAGAAGATTATTATCGCCGGAGATCTCTCTGCCGTATTATATTCTCTTTCTTATTATTATTTTCGTCGGGAAGGTAAATAAAGTTTCTTCTCGTAATTAAATAAGATATTCGCATGTTAGTTTTATTGTAAACTTTTAGAATTCGATTTTTTTTCTAACGGGGCGCTGTCCCGTCCTGGTAAGCGAAGTGGCAACATGGTTGGGCTAGATTCCTAACGCGCTCGAAAAATAGGTCTATCTGTGTACTTGTTTTATTTCTGTCGTCTTGTCCACGTTTTATTTGAATAAACTTATTGCCAAGTTATAAATAGTCTACCGTTTTCAAAACAAAAGACCCTGATAAAACCATTTGCAAAACCAGAAGAGTAAGTATGTTATCGTCCGAATAAAATTCTGTTTTCAAAACCCAGACTGATACGACTTATCTAGGAATTAGAATCAACATATCCTGTCTTCTCTATAGACTGCGACGTGATTGATAACTCTCCCTAAAGAGTTCTAGTTCCATATTAAATTAGTCCCGACATAGATCCGAACTTTTACAAAAGTAAACACAACACGAGAAAACCGTCATTATCTGAGGAAATAATACGGGATACTCTTTCAAAATAAAAGGTTTTGTCACTTGTATTTACACCTTTTAAATAAAAACATCGGATCTCGGAACACAAAGGTTTTCATCACTTTCCCGTTTTCCCCCAGAAATTAGGGTTTTCATTTGAAGAGTAGTAGACTGTCAGTAAAAGCATCCAAGTTTTTCAACATAGAATAAACATATAAAGACCACTAGAGACCGAAAGGGCGGAATGGGTGTTTAACACCTTCCCAAACCGTAATATAGTTCCCGAACCCTATAGAATCCTGGTTTCGCAGACAAATGTGTAAAGAAAGGCTTATCTGTAGCCTTTCCCCTTACATAACCCTTTTTGTCCGTTTTCTCGTAAAACGTACTGGCGACTTTGAACGAATCCCTTTGCATCTAGAATAGACGTAGGGACACATGATAAGAATCATCAAACAACTCCAAGCAAATGGAGCAACGGAATCCGTTCCGACGCTTCAGACGCCCAACGAGCGGGGACGAGACCCGGGGGTCGCATTTGCGGATTCTCACACCAGTGCTGATGACAGTGTGCCACTGATCCACAGTTTTGAAGAAATAAGTTCTGAAGATTGTCTAGCCTTTTCACAGGCAGTCCCATCACTAACCGGAAAGATCAAAATGATAGTTGATACCTACGACAATCCTATTCCAGTAGTTGCTTATTTTGATATTGGTGCCGCCAGAACTTTGATTAACCTAAAAGTCTTACCATTAAGCCATTGGACAGCGTGTTTAGTAGCTTTTAAAGCCGCTAATGGCCAGATCTTTGTGGTTACCAAGAGAAGCAAGCCAATCACATTCCAGATATTCCCCGGAGTTGCTATTCGTCACTGTGCTTATGGTACTAATCTCATTGATCGTGATTTCCTTTTGGGATATGATGTGATTTACAAGATTACAAATCTTCATTGGGCAGAAGATGGCCTCAGATACAAGAATTATTTCCTTCCATGGATACCCCCTCAAAATTTGTTCCAAATCAGCCCTGCTTTGTTACTAGATCCCCATGAAGAAGTTCCTCAAATAGCCTAGTCTTATCATAAGAACCTTGACCTTTTAACCCTAAAACAGAAGATTATCCAGTCCTTTTGTGCTACATCTCACTATGAGTTCATTCTCAAGTGTCAAAATCCTCTTTGGCAAAATCCAAAATTCTTAATTTCCCTGCCATTAAAAAAAACGAGGATGTTAACCCAACTAGAGCTACACACTCAGGTATGAATCCTGAGCATTTAACTCTCGCACTTCAAGAGGTTAACTCTCTTAAGAAAAAAGGTTTAATTGAAGACACAACATAACCCTGGGCATGTCAAGCTTTCTACGTGAACAAACGTTCCGAACAAGTCAGAGGAAAGCTTAGGTTGGTAATTAATTATCAGCCTCTCAATCATTTTCTGGCGAGTGATAAGTTCCCGTTGCCACAGAAGCATTCGCTATTTAGCCAGATTTCCCACGCTAAGATATTTTCAAAATTTAATATAAAGGCAGAATTTTGGCACCTTGGCATTGAAAAGAATGATCACCCCAATACCGCGTTTTGCATTTCGAATCACCATTTTCAGTGGACTGTTATGCCCTTCAAATTAAAAAATGCCCCAGCTGTGACGCCCCGAATCCCGTTCTGAGATTTTTACCTCCAAGACCTGGTTAATCACGGATGTCGTACGCGACGGTGGGTTTAAAATATTAAAATTGCAACTTTTAAAAACTTTTCTAGAATAAAACTTAATCCGTTTGAAAACCTATTTTATAAAATTTCGGCATGTGGAGTTCGTTTAAACAATAATCGATCCTGTAAGAGTTGAAACCATTTTCAAATAAATGAAAACCCCATTCAACAACATTTTAAATCCACTCCACATCTCCACATATAAACATCATCATCTATACAAGTTCACAGCAAGACCATTTACAGGTTACAAAACCAAAATGACATAGATATATACAGTAGTCCTTATCGAAAAGGACTAGGAAAAGTCCATGGATATCAGAGGCCTTCTAGACTCATAACCCACGCACCATCCCAAAAGTGAGACCCTTCAAAACTGTTAAAAAATGGGATAAGCCAAAACCGGGCTCAATGGGAACTATATAGGTTTGTATATGAAAATACACATTGTAGACACATGCATGTGTTTCTTTATATAAAATACTTTCTTTAATACAATAGTTAAAACCATGTAATGCAATGTAATTCATACATGAGTGCATGCGAAACCCACTAGGACTCTTATCCTAGTCATCGGAAGCTAACTACCCGATTAACCTACTTTAGCTTTAACATTCCATAACCCTTGCCCCCATGTTCTCCTATATCACACATGGGTAGTTGGTCTAAGGTCATTCCGTTGTAATACTAGCTTCCTATGGTTCGTCATGCTAGGAGGATCTCATCTAGGGTGTGCATGTCAACACCGTTTCCACCTACCCCACCATACTATCGAGAGATATAACTATAGGCCAAGTATTCTTTTCTTTCTCTTTATTGTTAATACATTATTGATTCCATACTTAGCCGAGTAATAGGCTCTATTGCTAACTTATCCATTCTAAGCGTCCTGTCAAACTATCCGCCCGTCAAGCTATTACTTTAGCTATAATTGCTACTTGATTGTTAATCCATTATATTTATTACGGGTAATCACCTAACCACTGACTCGTGTCCTTACACTTGTATACCATATTCTGAAGTTCAATAACTATTACTATTTTCACTTCACGAGTTAATACATTATGAATAACCTAGTGCTTTCCTGAGTGCATTATGATCCGTCTAATCATGTCCGCAATCATCTAACATTATTCACATCACACCCGAGGCATTATATATATAAAAAACAATATAGATATGATGCAACAATAATAACAATAATGATATACAATCACATCACATCACATCACATCAATTCGTATCATATCTCTTGTATAATGCCTCGGTTTTACCCCGCGGTTTGACCAGGCCCAGAACAACGAATCCAGCGAGTCCCGAACGATCCAAAGTTCTTGTCCATGTCTGCTCTAGGTGGGGTGGCGGCTCAGGGACTTGATTCTCCAAGAAAGTCATTCAGAGATACCCACGTGACAGTCACATTCTCGAGGACAACACTCTGAATAGTTAACGAGGAGAACACCCATACAAGCTTCCACGACACCCGAAAGAAACTACACTAGGAGACACCCTAGCAGGGTGATGTTCGTTAATAGCCCGACTACTTTCTGGGGACTCACCATTTGGGTAAGTAGCGGCACACGAGACCTGCTCCGCTAGCTGGGGAAACTCTATAGCCCAGAACACATAGTTCAACGGGAAGGCAAGATATACAAAGTGGGATCTCCTTTGTGGGCAACCACAACCACTGGCGAAGTCACCCAATTCATTTTTCTCGTGTACGGTTTAGGGAATTTCACCCAGGGGTGGCAAGTAGGCGGCCCATCTTCAAGTTACTGGGAGCTACCCGATGCTCAACTCATCATATCTAGCCCATACGTGTGATCGCGATGACAAGTATATATCACATCCATTCATAATGAATATTATCATCATCACACATATGGCATATCACACATATATAAACATAATCCATCACAGCCCACTATTCGTTTATTATCACTAGTTTTATAATTATTAGTAAGTTATGTCTCGTGGTAAGTTTTATGTGCAAAACTGTGGCTACGATAATCACATTATGTGCCTGGTATTATTATAGTGTATCTAAGTGGTGTACTCGTCACTAGTGCCATTAATGGTCTACATGGGACGCAAGGCTCCTAAATCACTGCCGATGGTATCGCCTTTAGTGGTCTTCAAGGAAAACAAATGGATAAGGCTTTACACTTGCTATTAACATCATACATATATGTTCCTACCATTCACAACCCACAATTCAACATTTATTATGCACAATCCCCAAAACTCCCAATTCTTAAGTTGTATATGCAACTAAAAAATGGGTTCTTAGTGCAAATGCGAAGATAACGTTTTACGCTAGCAACTAAGGGCATATCTACAGATAACTAGCTCATATAACCTATAACCAACTCTAATCCAAGCACTAATCCCGAAATCCCCTTAAGCCTACTTCACACCTTTGATTACAAAGTGGGTATAATATATAAATACTGATACTATGCTCATAGCATGGTGAGAATTGATGATACATGATTTATATAATATACATATATGCATCACTAATTGAACCTTACACTAACCCAGTCCCACATGACATCACCAACCTAGGTTTTGTATGAAAAAATCCCTATTTTTGGTAGAAAACTCTAATGCAACACAAAATAGTTTATAAAATAAGTTTAGTGTTCATGTTCCCACCTTAGAGAAACCTTATCCTTGAATTGATGATGCGTAGAAGCCAAATTTTGAAACCCTAGCTTGAGCTCAAGTCACCATGGAAGGAGATGGAGGTTGAAGATGATGAATAGTGATTTAGAAGTGGGTTTTGTGTGATTTGAGGCTTGAATCTTGGATGAGGAGTGAAAGATGTGTAGGAATCTCCCTCTTTCTCTCTCTAGAGCTCTCTAAAAACCCTCCTTGGGTGTATGAATGTGTTATGCTCGAAGTTGGGTGGTTTGGGTTAAAAAGGTATGAGAAATAACGGGTCAAAAAGTGTCAAAATATGCCTGCGCTGATGAGTAAGATCGATCTTACTGGTAAGATTGATCACATTCTGGGCAAAAAGTGCACTGGTTTGATTTCTCAACAAAATTTGATGAGTAAGATATCATTCATAAGACTAGAAATTTTACAAACTTTGAGAACTTCACAGACTCTTCAAAACTTTAAACTTCAAATTTCCTCTTCTTACAACTGAGCCAAGGGCTCTCTATTTATAGTGAAAACACACTCGAAGCTACTTGCACAATACAGCTGAAAAGTAAACAAATAATTACAAAGCAGAAAGGATAAGATTCCTTCCGAAAAGGGACATAAAGCACACTGCACACCTTCTTTTTTATAAAGCAAACTAAAATTAAATCTCATGACACAATAGGACAAACGACATATTATATTAATGGGGGAAGTGCTCCTGGAAAGTAGATGCGAGTTAACTCGCTCTGCCAACAGTGAGTTGATTCTCGAGCTGAGTTAATCAGTTTCGTTGCCATCGTCATCAAAATTGAAGTGTTCATCTGGGGAATATGGATCATCATGGAGATATGCTTCTGCTTCATCATCATCTTCGTAATCGTCGTCACTATTATAGATGAAATTTTTGAGATCATTATTAGCTGCATTCTGAACATTTACAGGATCATCAGGTTCATCATTTGTTTTGTCATCCATGCCAATAAAGGCTTCAGAGTCAGAACTCTGTGCACCTTCTTGCCAAAAATGATCATGTGTATAAGTGTAAAGACATTCAAATAATGGAGCATAAACGACATCATTCAGATCAGAACTTATCCAGGGATCATGACCGAATTTAACATATTCTGGAACTTCATCATAATCAACATGGTTAAGGGAGCACATTCGCTGGAGAAAGTCCATATATTTTACATTATAGGGTTTTTTGCTTTATTTTGCTAATTTGGTAGCGTACCATTCAACAATTTTTGCGTTGTTTCCGTCTAGATGGGGATTCTTCATCGAACAATGGAATGTGATGAGCACATACTTGTGGTGATGGGTTTGTAATTCCTCTTTCCACTGTTCTGGAGTTTTAAACCATTTGAGGAATGTAAAGAAATTGTATGTGCCATGGGTAACTGGATTGTACAAATCTCTGTACAAGTCTGTTATTTCTGGGCCTGCTGTTGAGATTAGGATATATTGCATGAGAACTGGGGCATCAAAGATGAAACCTATCATACAAGCTTTAGTAAGATACCAAAGAAATACGAGTGCATGTATCAGGATTCGGCTGGGAAGATGAATATAGAATATGGTGCAAAATGAATAGGCTGGATGGAGGCGTAAACCTCGAAAGACTAATCCATATTTTTTCAAGGTAATCTCTAAGAATTGGATAGTGAAATCCTTATCTCGGAGTTTGAGAGTATGATTGAGACCAATATTCTGGACATCTCTCGGGAGGTAAGGGATAGCTTCAATGGGTTCAAGCTGGGGATTAAAATCTAAGAACTGGAATGGGTGAGAAAGTTCTTTAGAAAATGATTCTCTATCACGGGGAGAGGGATTGCTGGAGCTAGCTTGATCAGGGGTTTTGCGATGCATGATGAGAGGTGTGATTTGGGTTATTGGGAAAACACACGGTAAGATTTATGGAATAGGTGAAGGCTGGGTTTGGTATTTATAGGGCTTGCATGGAAAGGCTTCTTTTAAGTGAGCGATGTGGGATAATTGAGCATCTTGTTGGGTTCGAGAAAAGTAATCTGCAATTATGTTTTCCTTTCCTAGAATATGCTTGGCTGTGAAGGACCATTGAAAAAACCATTCAGACCATCGAAGTAACTGGGGATTTGGGATTTGCTTCTGTTTGAAATTAAGCATTGCCGGGAATGACTTCATGTCCATTTCAATTATGAAGTGATGGCCAATGATATGGAACTGTAATTTTTCTATTCCGCGCCTGACTGCTAAAATTTCTTTGAAAGTGGAATAGTAGTGGCTTTCAGATGGCTTGAACTTTCCGGATTTGTATCCACACACACTTATCTTGCACCATTGATTTTTTCAAAAAGAATTGTTGCCGAATACTGATTACTAAAGTTAGTTTGCAGTATTGTTGTGCTATTTAAAAAGATTTTTAATGTATGGAGATATTGGGTAAGTTGCTTGAGCTTTTCTACACATTCTGCATGAAGTTTGGACCACGGAGGTGGGGACTTTTTGAGTAACTTGGTTAAAGGACCTGTGTACTTTGAAAGATGAGGAATGAATTGGGACATGTAATTTACAAGTCCAAGAAATTGTTGTACATGGGTAACCGAAGTTAGTTTGTCCGGGAACTTCAAAAGATCTTTTGAAATATGGGGTTGCAGTTTGATTTTGCCATTAGAAATTTGCATTCCTAAGAATTCAATTTCTATTACTGCAATTACCATTTTTTTTAGACAACGTAATTCCATTTTCGAGGACAAGTTGGTAGAAGTGACTGAGGAGGTTAAAATGATACTACATGTTCATGGAATACAGGAGGATGTCATAAATGTAGATAAGAGTATTTGCCATTGAAGGCTGGAAGATTTGAGTCATCGTTCTTTGGAAAACAGAGGGAGCATTTTTGAGATCGAAGGGCATCACTGTCCATTGGTAGTGGTTACCTAGGATACAAATTGCTGTTTTGTGTCTTTCATTAGGATCAATTCCAATTTGCTAGAATCCTGCTTTGAGATCAAATTTTGAAAAGACCTTTGCATGGGATTGTTGGCTGAATAATGAATATTTCTGTGGGAGAGGAAACTTATCACCAAGTAAGAAATGATTAAAAGGCTGGTAGTTTATGACAAGTCTCATTTTTCCACGGATTTGCTCTGATTGTTTGTTTACATAGAAGGCTTCACACGCCCATTGGGAGGTTGTTTCTTCTATGAGTTTCTGTTGCACAAGAGCTTGCAATTCTGCAGTAGCAAGGGCTAAGTGTTCTGGATTCATTCTAGAATGAGAAGCTTTTGTAGGATTAACATCTTCGTTAAGCTTGAAGGGAAGCTTTACAAAGTATTTTGGGTTTTGCCAAAGAGGATTGGAACATTTCTAGAGGAACTCGGTATGTGATTCAGCACATGAGGTTTTTATGAGCTGTGTAATGAGGGATTCAATAGAAGGATGGTTGGTCAAAGGGAATTCTATCATCGGGGATTGAATATGATATGCTTCTGAAGGAGTGATCCAAGGTAGGAGGTATTTTTTGAAACGTAAATCGTCATTGAAAAAATCTAGACCTGGGAGTTATCGAATGATATCGAAACCTACAAGGATATCCTTCTGTGGGAGAGAAGTACCATACACTTTATGATGAATTATTTTTCCTAGGAAAATTTGGAGTTGGATAGCCTTATTGATTTTATCAACCATAAGAATATCGCCATTTGCAACTCCAAAACTGACTAAACATTTTCGCCAATAAGAAGTAGGTAACTTTGAGGGGTTCATGATGGATCAAGCTAAGCCAGTATCAAAGAATGCGATCATTGGGATGGGTTTATGGTAAGATTTTTGGATGAGAGAAATTTTCGCATATAGGACGGGTTGTGGAACAAGGGACAAACATTCTTCTAATGAGCTGACCATTGGCAACTCGGGTTAGAACTCAAATTCTGAAGGTGAGGATAATGATGTAACAGAACGAGAATCTTCTTCGATATCTGAATAATGGATTTGCATGATGGTCTCTAGGGAGGCTTGTTCTTCTGCGGAGAGAACAGACTCAATATCATATTCAGCTATGTCTAGATGATGTTGTTGAAAGAGTGCCATGAATGCTTCTTTCTTCTTTGTATTAGGACAATTTTTGGCAAAATGTCCTTTTTTGTGACATATAAAACAGCCATTAGTGCGTTTTTTCCTGAAATTTCGCTTTTTGACAAACTTCTAGGAGTTCTTCTTTTTGAAACGTCGTTGCTTGGAGTGTTTTTTTCGTGACTTGTCATCATCGTAAGACTTATGTGTGGAATGCTTGGAACGCCGGGAACACTTTCTTTTTCTGTGAGATCTGCAGTCACATTGCTTGTCATTCTTGCATTTGATCTTCATCCAATCTTTATTACAAGAGGGAAAGATCATTTAACTGTTCTTCTGAATGTTTTTCATCAGGGTTAGTTGATTGCACATGCGTTCAATAGCATCAACAAATAGTTCGTAAATATCAATGAGGGAGAAATATTTGAATTCTAGCTTCTGAATTTTGATGAGCTTCTTTGCTTCAACAACTAGCGGATCTAGAAATGAATGGAAGACGATCTGTTTGAGGTTAACATCATCAATTCCGCCTAGTATGTAGAAACGCTTGGAAACACGCTCATAATGCTCTTCGAGATCTTTGAGATCTAGCGAACAACATTTCACATTCAATAATTCGTCTAGCATGATATTAAGGTGGCGTAGGGGCTTGCCAACAAATTCAATGTACACGAGACCAAGGAATTTGTCAACTGTTTTTTGCTTCTGGAGGATTATTTGCATGTATTCTCCAAGTGATTCATACCAATCTTTCAATCGACCATTTAATCGAGCAACAAAACGCTTGAAAACTTTCGATTGAGGATGGTTTTAAAGATCAGTGTTGATCCATGCTGTAAAACTAGTGAATCTGTCTCTCCATTGGTTTGGCTGAATATCATCAATCGTAAAACGTTGATCATTTTCACTGGCTGAAACTTTTGGCAAAGAATAATCTTCATCATCACTGGAGCTTTCCGTAGGGGGATCTTCAACAATGGGATAATTATTAGGATTTGTAGGAGGAGGTGGAGGCTGCTCTTACCGGGGCTGTTGTTGAGCCATGAAAACTTCTTCAAAGCTTTCGAACAAGTCTTGCTTGTGGGCTTTAACTTGTGGCATGTAGTTATTGTGAGATTCTTCAAAAATGGAGAGATCTAATTTTCGGGCACATTTTCTTCATTATGAACAGCAAACATGTCCATCTGTCGAGTGGATGCACCTTGTGTTATATCATGTTCTTCAACATATGCTGCTGGGTGAGTGACAGCATTGGTCCTTTGAAAAGATCGCTGGATTAGTTGGATTGAGCAAACTGGCTGACGATATGTATCTAAATACATGTCATCATAATTAGGGGTTTTGGTGGAAATACGGGGTGAAACGGAAGGTTTGGATTTGGGCTTGGAGTATGCATATGGATTTTTTTGGTTTGGTAGACTTTGGTTTTAGGTTAGGCCAATTTGGGAGTTTTCGTCGTGGAACATCTGCCCAACGATCTGTACTATTTAGATTAGTAAGACCTGTTGAGGGGGTAGTGTTTCCAAAACCTAATCCTGGGAATTTCAGGGTCTGTTGGAGAGAATCAAGTTGAGCCTGGAGGGATTTCTACTCTCGATACATTTCAGAGAAATAAGAGGACATTGATGAGAAATCAGTGACTGTATTCGCCAGTTGTCGCATTTTATCATCAATATGCTTTAACCTGCTGCGAATTTCTATGATGGATTGATCAATTACTTCAACTCTTGTCATCTTACTTTCAATTTTCCTTGTAAATTTGGCAATTTGGGACAACACAGTGTTTTAAGCAACTGTGTTTTATGCTTACCAATTTAGAGCAGCTTCTGCGGCTGTAACTTTCTTGAGTTCTCCATTAGCATTGATCGTGGTTGGATTTTTGACCTTCCACATATGCTTTGTGTTTTGAGATTGGTTTTCAAAGTCTTCAGGGGGTGGATAAGGAGAAGGGGCTTCATGTTCTTCCATTAAGAAACATGGGATTGACTCTAGTTTATAGGTTTGAAACATGGAGGGTTGGAATGAAGAAGGCTTTTAAAGGGCTTGGATTGCTTTCTGGGCATATAGGGGGAGACGAGAGGTATTTTGTGGTTGTGGTTTTGGTGAAGAGGTAGTTTGAGGAGGAAAAGGGGGCTTACAACTGGAGATTTCTGATGGGGTTTTTGGTAATGAAGTATTTCCATAGGAAACAAAGAAATCAAATTTGCCAGTGGGTTCACCAAGGAGATCAACTGTTGGATCGCCATTTTCATAGCGTTCTTGAAGTTGTTCTTGAGAACTTAGTGGCTTTCCTTCACTCAACCTTTTTTTTAGCCTGTACCTTTTTAACTCTGCTGGGTCCAATTGGTTTTCATAGTTAGCTTCTTCACAAGCTTCACAATAACAAGTATCATACCAAATGTGACCTTTAGAGTCCTTTCCTTCGTAGACAGGGTTACCTTGTTGATCAAAGTATAAGATCTTCATAGGAAGATTTTTAAATACTGGATCCATTGGGTAACGTTCAAGAGGCTGGAACATATTGATTTCTGTGACGAAGGGATTGTTTTGAGGAGAGAAAGGCCTTCTGAAGGAAGCTTCCACTTGGCGGTTTGGCTTCTTGATGTAAATCGGATCTGCCGACTGGACCGATTCACTGGACGATTCTTGGTGTAGAATCTCATAAGATGTAACCCATTTTTCAGGTAACAGCTTAATCAATTCTTCTCGTGGTAACTGCTTGGGGATTTAACTTGCCGTTGGTGCTGACTTTGAATCAATAGTCAACATGAACGCTTCTGCAGTGTCTTATCCTAGAATACAGAGATCATAAGAATGATTCTGTAATCGGGATATCATCTGGTGGTGGATTGTGGCTGCTAAAGTGCCTGCAACCATTGGAACTCCATTGATCTGGACTTGGATCTTTAACGCTGTTGTAAGATACTTGTCTGAAACGGGAATGTTGAAGTTTGGATACATCGTAAAGAAGATTGTACCAGTATTTAGGGTAGCCTGGACATTTCCAAGAACTGCTTGCTGATAAGTAGTCATACGGGAATCTAAAATAGCAATCTTAACAACTGCTGGGAGACCTTTTCGACCATGGAATATGATATTTCATTATTCAGAGCTGAATATGATATTGAGTATGTTCTCTCCAAAGAAAGAAAAAGCCTCCCCAGAGACCATCATGCAAATCCATTATTCAGATATCGAAGAAGATTCTCGTTCCGTTACATCATTATCCCTACCTTCAGAATCTAAGTCTGAACCTAAGTTACCAATGGTCAGCTCATTAGAAGAATGTTTGTCACTTGTTCCATAACCCGTTCCATATGCCAAGATTTCTCTCATCCAAAAATCTTACCATAAACCCATCCCAATAAGACTTGTCATAAACTACCAACCTCTTAATCATTTCTTACTCAGTGATAAGTTTCCTCTCCCACAGAAACATTCATTGTTCAGCCAACTATCACATGCAAAGGTCTTTTCAAAATTTGATCTCAAAGCAGGATTCTAACAAATTGGAATTGATCCCAATGAAAGACACAAAACAGCATTTTGTATCCCAGGTTATCATTACCAATGGACAGTGATGCCCTTCGGTCTAAAAAATACTCCCTCTGTTTTCCAAAGAACGATGACTCAAATCTTCTAGCCTTTAATGGCAAATGCTCTCATCGACATTGACGACATCCTCTTGTATTCCAGACATGGAGTTTCATCTTAACCTCTTCGTCACTTCTACCAAATTAACGTCGAAAATGGTAATTGCAGTAACATAAATTGAATTTTTAGGAATGCAAATTTCTGATGGCAAAATCAAACTGCAACCCCATATTTTAAAAGATCCTTTGAAGTTCCCGGACAAACTAACTTCGGTTACCCATGTACATCAATTTCTTGGACTTGTAAACTACATGTCCAAATTCATTCCTCATCTTTCAAAGTACATGGGTCCTTTTGTAACGACCCGGTCCCACCTCAGTACGATATTGTCCGCTCTGGGTAGCGTCCTAGACAGGCCTCAGCCCCAGGACATCTACCCTCACGGCTTTGTTTCTGGGAGCTCACGACCAGCTTCCCAGGGGGTCACCCATCCTGGGATTTCTCTGGTCCAAGCACGCTTAACTTCGGAGTTCTCGTAGGATCCGAAGCCAGTGAGCCTCCCAAAAGGCCTCGTACTTAATTAGCGACCATATCTTACTTATATGGGTCTCCAAGGATCCCCCAACTTCCGGTGTGGGATGCCCCCTTTGAGCTACCATTCCTCCACACAAGGGAGTACTCATCGCTCGAGCTACCATTCCTCCACACAAGGGAGTACTCATCACTCAGGGCGTCACATCCTTCCCCCCAAGGGAATCGACGTCCTCGTCGACAAACCGTACTCCATGGGGTCCGCTCTGATACCATTTGTAACGACCCGGTCCCACCTCAGTACGATATTGTCCGCTCTGGGTAGCGTCCTAGACAGGCCTCAGCCCCAGGACATCTACCCTCACGGCTTTGTTTCTGGGAGCTCACGACCAGCTTCCCAGGGGGTCACCCATCCTGGGATTTCTCTGGTCCAAGCACGCTTAACTTCGGAGTTCTCGTAGGATCCGAAGCCAGTGAGCCTCCCAAAAGGCCTCGTACTTAATTAGCGACCATATCTTACTTATATGGGTCTCCAAGGATCCCCCAACTTCCGGTGTGGGATGCCCCCTTTGAGCTACCATTCCTCCACACAAGGGAGTACTCATCGCTCGAGCTACCATTCCTCCACACAAGGGAGTACTCATCACTCAGGGCGTCACACCTTTAACCAAGTTACTCAAAAAGTTCCCACCTTCTTGGTCCAAACTTCATGCAGAATGTGTTGCTAAGCTCAAGCAACTTACCCAAAATCTCCCTCCATTGCAAATTCCTTTAAATGGCACAAGAATACTGCAGACTAGTAATCAGTATTGGGCAGCAATCCTCTTTGAAGAAATCAATAATACAAGACAAGTGTGTGGATACAAATCCGGTAAGTTCAAGCCATATGAAAGCCACTACCATTCCACTTTCAAAAAAAATTTAGCAGTCTGGTGCGGAATAAAAAAATTCCAATTCCATATCATTGGCCATCACTTCATAATTGAAAGGGACATGAAGTCATTCCCGGCAATGCTTAATTTCAAACAGAAGCAAATCCCAAATCCCCAGTAACTTCGATGGTCTGAATGGTTTTCTCAGTGGTCCTTCACAGCCAAGCATATTCAAGGAAAGTAAAACATAATTGCTGATTACTTTTCTCGAACCCAACCAGATGCTCAATTATCCCACATCACTCACTTAAAAGAAGCCTTTCCATGCAAGCCATATAAATACCAAACCCAGCCTTTACCCATTCCACAAATCTTACCGTGTGTTTTCCCAATAACCTAAATCACGCCTCTCATCATGAATCGCAAAATCCCTGATCAAGCTAGTTCCAGCAATCCCTCTCCCTGTGACAGAGAATCATTCTCTAAAGCACTTTTCACCCATTCCAGTTCTCATATTTTAATCCCCAACTTGAACCCCTTGAAGCTATCCCTTACCTCCCGAGAGATGTCCAGAATATTGTTCTCAATCATACCCTTAAACTCCATCCAGCCTATCCATTTTGCTCCATATTCCATATTCATCGTCCCAGTCGAATCCCGATACATGCACTCGTATTTCTTTGGTATCTTATTAAAGCTTATACGATAGGTTTCATCTTTGATGACCCAGTTCTCCTGCAATATATCCAAATCTCAACAGTAGACCCAGAAATAGCAAACTTGTACATTCCTCAAATGGTTTAAAACTGCAGAACAGTGGAAAGAGGAATTATAAACCCATCACCATAGGTATGTCCTCATCACATTCCATTGTCCGATGAAAAAACCCATCCAGACGGAAGCAATGCAAAAATTGTTGAATGGTTCGCTACCAATTTGGCAAAATCAAGCAAAGAACCCCACAATGTAAAATATGTGGAATTTCTCCAGAGAATGTGCTGCCTTAATCATGTTGATTATGATGAAGTTCCAGAACATGTTAAATTCGGTCATGATCCCTGGATAAGTTTTAATATGAATAATGTCGCTTGTGCTCCATTATTTGAATGTCTTTACGCCTATGCACATGATCATTTTTGGTAAGAAGGTGAACAAAGCTCTGACTCTGAAGCCTTTATTGGCATGGATGACGAAACAAATGATGAACATGATGATCCTACAGATGTTCAGAATGCAGCTAATAAAGAATCTCAAAAATTTCATCTACAATAGTGACGGCGGTTAGGAAGATGATGATGAAGCAGAACCATATCCCCATGATGATCCATATTTCGCAGACAGACACTTCAGTTTTGATGACGACGACAACGAAACTGATTAACTCAGCTCGAGAAACAACTCACTGTCGGCAGAGCGAGTTAACTCGCATCTACTTTCCAGAAGCACTTTCCCTGTTAATGTAATATGTCGTTTGTCCTATTATGTCATGAGATTTAATTTTAGTTTGCTTTATAAAAAAAAGTGTGCAATGTGCTTTATGTCCCTTTTTGGAAGGAATCTTATCCTTTCCACTTTGAAATTATTTGTTTACTTTTCAGCTGTATTGTGCAAGTAGCTTCGAGTGTGTTTTCGCTATAAATAGAGAGCCCTTGGCTCAGTTGTAGGCAGAGGAAGTTTGAAGTTTAAAGTTTGGAAGAGTCTGTGAAGTTCTCAAAGTTTGTAAAATTTCTAGTCTTATGAATGATATTTTATTATTAAGTTTGGTAATCACTTGTTCTATAATTTTTACTCTTCTCTATTGTCTCTTTAGCTTTTATGTTTCTTATCTCTTATTTGATTATTAGTCTTGCGATTTAAGTATCGCTATGATATTGTGTAGTCCTTGACTACGGATATCACCCATATTGTGGTAAGATCGATCTTACTACGGGCAAAAAGTGCACTATTGGTATTCTGGTCATAACTCCCTACTCCAAACTCGGATTTGGACGATCCACATATCGACGGAAATATAATTCAAAGATCTACAACTTTCCTCGAGGAAGTTTCCTAAGATTGTGAATGGATTAATCCCAGAAATCCGAAGAAGACAGCCCTCTGCCAAGGCGCTATCAAATGATCAGAATTTTTAACTGCCCTACTACGCATGATGTTTTGTCCAATAAGAAGTATGAATTGGATCTCGGTCAAAACACAAAAGTTGTAGAATAGCATGAAACCTAGAAGTAAAAAAAAGCGGTAGCCAATTCAGATAAAAGACGAAAGAGTTACGATGCTCTAAAGTTGGCTAAAACCAAATAATCGTGTAAGGCCGAAACGCACTATTACTAAGCCGAATTCTATTCAGGTCATCCGAATCACAAAACAATCACTCACACGAGTGTAAGCATACTAATATGACTGATACAGAGTGTTAAAATGCTACGAGGCTAATTGAGATTTCACCACCCGAGGTGAAATAAGCGGACAAATAAAAGTCAATGCAATGACATAGAAATACGGGGTGTTACACCTGCCGTTTTCCAGAAGGCCATGATCCAAATCTTTTAGCCATTACTCTCGAATGCGTTGGTCTACATTGATGACATCCTACTCTTCTCCATTAATGAAGAAAGTCATGTCAAACTGTTGCTTCATTTCTACCAGTTGGTTACTCAATATGGAGTTATGCTTTCAGAGAGAAAAATGGTTATTGGAACTAAGGAAATTGATTTCATTGGTATGCATATTGTTGATGGAATGTTCCTACTTCAACCACACATTGCAAAGGCCAGGACTTGCTTAAATTTCCTAACAGGCTTACCTCTATTAAACAAGTGCAACAATTCTTTGGCCTTGTCAATTACATGGCACAGTTCATTCCTATGGTTGCTAAGTTCACAACCCATCTTGCATCCTTACTAAAGAAAGAACCACCTCCATGGTCTCCGAAGCATACCGATTGTGTTCAATCTCTAAAAGCCCTTACAGTGAATTTGCCCCCATTACAAATCCCTTTAACTGGTAAACGGATTTTACAAACCGATGCTAGCAATGAGTATTGGGCAGTAATTCTTTTCTTAGAGATTGATAAGAAGAGACAAGTTTGCAGATACAAAAGTGGAAAATTCAAATAAGTTGAGATGCATTATCATTCCACATTCAAGGAGATACTTGCATTCAAACGAGGGATAGAAAAGTTTTAGTTTCATTTGATTGGATGCCATTTCCTTATAGAGATGGACATGTCTTCATTCCCACAAATGATCCAGTTTAAACATAAAATAATTCCAAATTCTCAACTTCTCTGTTGGTCAGAATGGTTTTTCCTAATGTCCTTTACTGTCATCAACATTAAAGGAAAAAATAATACCATAGCCGATTTCTTTTCTAGACCACCAAACCCTTCATCCCACATCGCCTCAATGCTCCCACATGTTTCCCATGTCCCAATACAAAAGTAAGTTCCCTTAGCTATCCCCTACATCTTCACTCTAACCTCGATCCCAAACAGGTAAGCAACATTTTAGTCCTTTTACTAGATAAAAAAATTCCATATATAAATGGTACTCTTTTAATTTTATAGTTTTTTAAGGACACAATTATTTAAACATAATCAATGGTCAATGACAAAGAAACTAGACTATTTATCGGAAACAACACAAAAACAAAATAAATTAATGAACTCTTATTTTAAGATGAACGAATTTATGAATAGTGACACCGCATTGACTAAAATAATAATGGTACTTTTTTATGTTGCGTTTGACTGTAAAGATGAAAAATAATTAAAAATGTAATTAATTTTTATGAGACGTTAAGAAAAATGAGATGAGTAATTCCATGAAATATGACTTAAATTTTTGGAGTGGTGTATGAGGAAATGTTTTCATAAAAAAATAGAAAATTATGACTCTATTTTGCAACTTGTGATAAACACTGATTTTCATAAAGGATCGGAGAAAGCATATTTTATTTAAAATAAAAATTGAATTTGGACAGTGTTAAATTAAATTAAATTAAATTAAATTTGTTGGTTGACATAGTATTAATCTTGATGAAAGCATGTTTAGAAAGAAGAAAAAACCTGCACGGGGTTTATAGAAAGATAATGTAACCATAATATTTTCCTTTTTGATTTGCAGTGCCTCGACAAAATAAATAATAAACATATCTTGGAGCCGAAGTGCGAAGAAAAAGGGGCCAGAAAAATAAAGTTGTTGAAACGGGATGGTGGTTCTTATGAAGATAATCCCATTTTGATGGATACATGGTATAGGGTAATCTCCTCATCCTCCTCCTTTTTCTTTTTATTTTTATTTTTATATCTTATATACAAAATATATATATTAACTCTGCTTTAAAAAGACCGGTCTTCACTTAAAAAGAAAGATCAACAATTAAAAAAGTAAGCATATGAATTGTTATTTCATGAAACTTGTAAGAAATGGTATTCATAATGAGGAGCATGGATGGAGCCCCTTAAGGGTGATTTTGGGGGTTGGTCCCCTACCCAACTTTTCTAAATATTTTTTATATATGTTTTATTAAATAAATGTTATGGTTATTAGCAAGTGAGTTATCTTGCGCTCCAACATGATTTTTAGGCTTTTAGAGGCACTTTTTCATACTTTTAAAGACACTCTATCTTGCATTCCAAGTATTTTGTGGTTTTGTTGAGGTGTTCATCTTTTTCTCTTTTTTCATAGAAAATTTTCTCCCATCACCTAAAGATTTGGATTCCATGGAAGAAAAAGTAATAGAATAACTAACCAAATTACTTGTTTCATTTTCCTTGTTCTCATCCATTTAGTGTGTTTGAGATCACTTTTTTCACATTTTTATCACACACCTGTTAGCTATATATAGAAAACTTTCATGCATGTCACATGGAATATATATATATATATAAACTCCTATTGATAAACGCATAATATTGTCATGCATAAGCTTTTTTCCAAAGTCTCTTGACGCGTTTATTATTCTAACTTTGTCGAATTATCTGATTATCTCGAGTTTAGTACCTTAGCGAGTTTTATATCTAATGTGGCCCAAGTTGGTGTATGTTTTGTTGTGTTCCTATGTGTTTATAGGAATGAGATCATGGGTCTGGATCTTCCATACTCAGCACTTTTGCAAGCCTTGAGCTTGCATTTGATCGATTTCTTGACTCACAAGAGGACAAAACACATAAATATAATACATATCATAGTACGATGAATGCGGACGATATGTAAATTCATGGATATAATACATATAACAGAATCAATAATGTGATCATAGATCTAAGCAGCAGTAACATCTTTGATTGTTATCTTTTGCAACTTATCAACCTGACTACAACTCCAGACTCGAATGCCCAAAACATACAACTGAACTCCATATATATAGGAGAAAAACCAAACTAAAAGCAAAAGCCTAAGCAAATGGCCAATCAAACTTTAATAAAGCTAAAGCAAATCTGAAAATGACCCAATACTATTACAACAATAATACAATACTTTATGTCACATCTTGGTATCGCTGAGTCAACTTGGAAAGATTCTTCTGCCGACACTAATCTGGATCGGAGAAATGGGCTGATACGGGCAAGCGAACTCAATCTATTTCATTTCTTGAATTCAGATCAAAGTGTTCATGGTGGTCAAGGAAAATGGGCTCTTCATCACTGCTATCTTGACCAATAAACATGTCTGTATCTGAGCTTTATGATCCGGTTGACCAAAAATTATCTTCAGCGTAATGGAAGAGATGAACTGTGAGGTCATTACTCAATTGATCTTCAGAATTGTACCATGGGTCTAAACCAAACTTAATATTTTCTGGAACTGAGTATACATCAACATTATTTAAATGACAGATATATTTTAGGAAGTAGACATAATCCAAATTGTATGGTTCTCGAGCAACTTTGGCGAGATTGTACAAATACCATTGTTGGATTATTGCAGTTTGAGGTGCCATGGTGCTTGGAGGCCTGCACTGATGGTTATGAAAAGTGATCAAAACATAACGGTGATGATGAGTGTGGAGATCAACTTTCCATTTACTGGTTGGTTTGAACCAGCGGAGAAACCTTAATAAATTCTTGGAGCCTGGATGAGCAATGTCATAACTTGTGCTGTGAAAAACTTCATCACGCTCTGCCATTCTAATATAGTCAAGGAGAATAGGAGCATCAAATAGAAACGGGATTGTATATACCCTAGTGAGATACCAGAGTAACACAAGAGCTTGCTTGGGTAATCTTTTTGGCTTGTGGATGTGGAGAAGAGAGATAAATGGGTAACAAGGATGCATTTTTAAACCACGGAACACAATACCATACTTCTGAACTGTGAGATTAAGATACTGGATTATCATATCTTTATCTCGACAGATTACCGCTTCTTTACCTATTTTTTCATGGATATCCTCTGGAAGGAGGGAGACAGCGCCAAGTACAAGAAAAATGCTCAAGGATTCCTGCAACACAGATAAATTCTTCGATGTTACTGCTGCTCAGATGTATGATCACATTATTGATGCTGCTGGCAGACTGTGTAACCAAAAGAAGTTCTTCGATGACATTGAAAAAGCAGGAAAAATGCTCAAGGATTCCTGCAACACAAATAAATTCCAGATCAAGTGTTCTCATAAGAATTCCTCTTGTGATTGTAAAAGCAAAAAGAAATCTCACTTCAAGAAAGGTTCTTACCACAAATCTCGTTCCGACAATTCCACTAAGTAGTTTGGTAAGAAGTTCTCTAAATCGTTCAAAGGAAAACGAAAATGGAAGTATGTCAAGCGTAAACCTTTTCGTGGGAAAAAATCAGACACTTGTTTTATCTGCCACAAACTAGGTCACTTTGCGAAGAATTGCCCCAATGCTTCAAAGAAAGCTCAGTTTATGGGTTGTCTCCAGAAGATTGATCCCAATATAGATGATTTTGATATTGAATTAGTTTTGTCTCTTGAAGATGAAGCATCTGCCCAAACCATCATGTCCATTTCTTTTACAGATTCAAAGTCAGATTCTGATGATTCTGTTTCAAGTGAAGTTGATGAAGAAACCTCTCTTCTCTACAGTTTTGAACAGGTCCCGCTAGATATTGGATTGCCCAGTATGGCTGTTAGGGAAACAATTCCTTCTCTTAACAGAAAAATCAAGCTTATTGTGGACACGTATGATAATCCAATTTCGTTAGTTGCCTATTTTGATATTGGTGCCCAAATAACGTTAATGAAACCACACTTGTTCCCAGTCAGTTATTGGTCAAAATGCTCAGTTGTATTCAGAGCTGCGAATGGCCAAATTTTCATTGTTATTATGAAGAGTAAGCCGATTGCGTTCCAGTTCTTTCCAGGACTGTCAATCAAACATTGTGTGTATGGTACTGATCTCATTGATCGTGATCTACTCCTTGGTTTCGATGTCATTAGCAAGTTGGATAACATTCGATGGTATTTTGAAGGATTACGGTTCAAAAATTATTTCCTTCCTTGGATACCTTCTCAAAAGGTTTTCCAAGCAAACCCAGCCTTTCTTCCAGACCGAGTTGAGGAAAACATGTTTATTGCCTAATCTATTTCTGTCTCTCCAAGCTTAGCTAAACTCAAGCATAAATTGATCATCACATCCTGTGCTGAATCCCACACAGACTTCTTGCTCAAGTGCAACAATCCTCTTTGGAAGAATTCTAAATTCTTCATCTCTTTGCCGTTCAAGGAAAATGAGGATGTTAACCCCACTCGTGCCACTCATTCTGGCATGAATCCCGAGCACTTTGCATTGGCCCTAAAAGAAGTTCAGATGCTCAAGCAGCAGGGTCTAATTGAAAAACCCACATCCCTTTGGGCGAGTGAGGCATTTTATGTCAACAAACGTTCAGAACAAGTCAGAGGAAAATTAAGATTGGTGATTAATTATTAACCTCTGAATCACTTTCTTGCAAATGATAAGTTTCCGTTGCCCCAGAAACAGTCTCTCTTCGGCCAGATCTCTAATGCTAAGATCTTCTCTAAATTTGATCTAAAAGCTTATTTTTGGCAGCTTGGTATTAAGCCTGAAGATAGAGAAAAAACAACGTTTTGCATCCCTGATCACCATTTCCAATGGACTGTTATGCCGTTCGGTCTCAAGAATGCTCCAGCTATTTTCCAGAAAGCTATGACGAAGATCTTTGAACCTTTGCTTCCGAATGTATTAATTTTCATTGATAACATTTTGTTGTTTTCCCAAGATGAAGAATCTCATATCCAGTTACTTTAGAAGTTCTCCCAGCTTGTTCTCAAACATGGTGTTATGTTATCTGAGAAAAAAATGGTAATTGGAACCAATAATATAGAATTTTTGGGAATGAGAATTGTTAATGGCAAGATGCAGTTGCAACCCCATACATCAAAGGATCTCCTCAAGTTTCCTAACAAACTTACATTTGTCACACAAGTCCAGCAATTTTTGGGACTTGTAAATTACATAGCTCCGTTCATCCCCCGTGTTGCTAAGTTTACAACACCCCTCTCTGCAATGCTAAAGAAGGAACCCGCACCTTGGTCAAATGCACAAACCAAGAGTGTCCAGAATCTCAAGGAGTTAACACAGAACTTACCTCCTCTTCAAATCCCTTCTGAAGGAAAACGCATATTACAAATTGATGCAAGCAATGAATTTTGGGCAGCCATTTTGATTGAAGAAAATAAGGGAACACGTCATGTATGCGGTTACAAGAGTGGCAAATACAAAGCTGGTGAATTGCACTATCATTCGACTTTTAAGGAAATTCTTGCAGTTAAGTGTGGCATTGAATAATTTCAGTTTCACCTTATTGGACATCATTTCTTTGTTGAAATGGATATGAAAGCTTTTCCAAACATGATTAATTTCAAGAAAAAGATGATTCCAAATTCTCAGCTACTTCGTTGGTCACAGTGGTTTTCACAATGGTCATTCACCGTTGTCCATATTCAAGGAAAAAATAATGTTATTGCTGACTTCTTCTCTAGACCACCACAGCCCCCATCCCACATCGATAGTGTATCCTCACACTTATCTTCTTCTCACCAATATAAACTCACTCAGCAAATTCCTCAGGTCATCCCTTCGATCTGTCCCTCGATCTACCTTGGTATTTCCCAAGTCATCCCATCCATTAACCCCTTAGCCTACCATCTTAATCGGTGTTCTAAGATAAACTCAAATCAGGCCTCTTCTTCCACACTAGTCCCTTCATCTTGTTCAAATACAAATTCGTTTAGTACACTTCCTGTACTTGACGTTGTTTCCCTCCTTCCAGAGGATATCCATGAAAAAATAGGTAAAGAAGCGGTAATCCATCGAGACAAAGATATGATAATCCAGTATCTTAATCTCACAGTTTAGAAGTATGGTATTGTGTTCCATGGTTTAAAAATGCATCCTTGTTACCCATTTGTCTCTCTTCTCCACATCCACAAGCTAACAAGCTTACCCAAGCAAGCTCTCGTGTTACTCTGGTATCTCACTAGGGTATATACAATCCTGTTCCTATTTGATGCTCCTATTCTCCTTGACTATATTAGAATGTTAGAGCGTGATGAAGTTTTTCACAGCACAAGTTATGACATTGCTCATCCAGGCTCTAAGAATTTATTAAGGTTTCTCCGTTGGTTCAAACCAACCAGTCAATGAAAAGTTGATCACCACACTCATCATCACCGTTATGTTTTGATCACTTTTCATAACTCTCACCGCAGGCCTCCAAGCACCATGGCACCTCAAACTGCAATAATCCAACAATGGTATTCGTACAATCTCGCCAAAGTTGCTCAAGAACCATATAATTTGGATTATGTCTACTTCCTAAACTATATCTGTCATTTAAATAATGTTGATGTATACTCAGTTCTAGAACATATTAAGTTTGGTTTAGACCCATGGTACAATTCTGAAGATCAGTTGAGTAATGACCTCACAGTTCATCTCTTCCATTACACTGAAGATCATTTCTAGTCAACTGGATCACAAAGCTCAAATACGGACATGTTTATTGGACAAGATAACAGTGATGAAGAGCCCATTTTCCATGACCACTATGAACACTTTGATCCGAATTCAGGAAATGAAACAGATTGAGTTCGCTTGCCCGTATCAGCCCATTTCTCCGATCCAACTTAGTGTCGGCAAAAGAATCTTTCCAAGTTGACTCAGCGGTCCGAAGATGTGACATAAAGTATTGTATTATTGCTGTAATAGTATTGGGTCATTTTCATATTTTCTTTAGCTTTATTAAAGTTTGATTGGCCATTTGTTTAGGCCTTGGCTTTTAGTTTGATTTTTCTCCTATATATATGGAGTTCAGTTGTATATTTTGGGCATTCGAGTCAGGAGTTGTAGTCAGGTTGATAAGTTGTAGACTTATTGTAATTTCCCTCTCTCCTAAATGAAAGATGCCATTTTGTTATTAATCATCATTGTCTCTAGTTTCTCTTTAGTAGTTGTTTGTTTTATCTTAGCATATATTTTATGATGTTGTCTTTATGAACACTATGATATGTATGATATAGAGATGATTCGTCGTCATTATTAAAATTCCGCATGTTAGTCTAATTGGTGTAAGATTGCCCATAGCAATTTACATATATATCGTCCATTATTGGTATCAGAGGTTGTAAGTATGTCCTCTCGTGAGTAGTCGTCTCTCAGGTTTATGAACCTATAAGGTTCAGGTCAACAGTTCTTCTTCTTCATGATTGTCCAGTTTTTTGTAGTTATCCCAAGATTAGTAAGAGATTATTGCTCCTATTTATTATGCTCTGTGTCTACCATAATATAATTATTGCTATGACCAGTATGATTTATGACTGCCACTTAGGTGGATCTCTCACAACAGAAAACTTAGCTCTAATTATCATGGATCTCTCACATCAGAAAATATGCGAGCAATTTTACTCAGAAAACAGGGATGATTCTTCAGTAATTCATATCAGTTGTGTACGTTCCAGTAAGGACCTTGAGCGCGTGGACGTTGTTAGGCATGGTGCCGTTGACTTTGTCCTTTATGCTCGGTATTTGTGTGCTGGAAAAATACAAGGGATATGTAATTCTAAAGGTCGCCTTAGCTTAGGCTATGCTTGTTGATAACTAGAAAAGTTTTTGAAAAAAAGAATTTGTTGGTCTGATATCCTTTAGGTAAAGAAACTTGTCTCTCTCCCAAAAATGTATGTCTTAGTTTCTAAAGCGTCCTGATTCTCATGCTCAGTTACCTAAATCTCGGTCTAGTTCTTCTTCGTCTTCGTTTGGTTCTAATCGATTTGATACTGATCGTATTTCTTCTTTACATGAAATTTCTTATTTACCAGAAAATCAAAAAAATACAAGAAACAGATCTCCCCATGGTTAATCCTTATAATATCTTTGGTAAACCTTCTTCTAGTAAATTTTCGTCTAGCATCAGAAGTTTGTTAGGATCCAAATCCTCCAAACTACCTGTAAAAGAGTACGTCCAGTCCTGCACTTTTATTGATATTACAATTCCGTCCAGTCAAAAAGAACATTTGTTCCCTTTATCCATCCCCAAGGATTTTCCCCAAATGGCTCTTGCTTAAGAATACACACATCTCCATTTTGGTGCTGTACGTATAGCTGTCACTTTTCATGAAAAAAAAGGTCTTCCAATTGTTGCTATAATAGCCCTAGTTGATGCTCGTTTCCTAGAATATCAACAGGCATGTCTTGGTACTGCTCAAGTTACCCTCAATGCAAGAACAATGTTTGTTACAATCATCCCTAATTTCAACATGCCATTGAATAATCCTTTCATCCATGATGCTCTGAAGTTACAGATTCAGATCACATGTGCTCCTATGGTAGAAGGAACAGCTGCTATAACTGTTCACCACCAAATGATATACAGGCTATAAGATCATGCTTTTGATCTCTCGATCCCTAATTTCAATGGAATCGGAAGCTTTGTTTTTTGATGTTTCGTCCAACCAGGCTCCTAGTGTTACTTCAATTCCTCGTCAGCTTCCTCGTGAAGAATTGGTTAAGTTACTTCATGAGAAATGGATTACAGCCTATGAACAGTTACATGCTCAAAAAAACCCCAGTTCTGTCTCCTCTACAGGTGTCACTTACCTCCGCAAAGTTGATAAGTCTGTTGAAGTCCGATTTAACAGATCTCAGTCAGTTCCACAAAATCCCAGTCCTTTTGTTACCCCAATCATGGCTTTTGAAGAAGTTCGCCAGTTGCCTGAAGACCCTATCTTTCAACAACCTCCAATTCCAATTTTATGGTTTGAGAAAGATGGTACCCCGTGTTATGAAGGCAAAAGTGCCTTTGGCCATATCTGGTATGACACATGCTCGTGTGATGATTGTGTGAAACATGAGGATGATGATGAAGATGATGACCATCCTTCCACCCGTCGCAAAAAAAGATCTTCTCAGGATAAACTCCGAGAAAGGTATGAAAACAAAGATCCCTCTGTTGGTTTGTTGAGACATCCCTCTGGTAAGTATGATTACTGTCACTTATATGCTTTTGAGAAGTAAGGTTCAAGTCTTGTTATTTCGACCACTATTTAATTTGTACATTCTTGTTGTACTTATTCTCTGATGCGATGATAGTAATAAGGATATAATAACATATATATAAACCAAAAAAAAATGTCAATCGTGAACAAAAAATGTAAGTGGTCTTCCTTTATTTGTGATGTTCATCGGGGAACAATAAGGGAGTGGTTGATGTGCAATCCAGATATAGAAGTCGAGCTCTAATTTTCAGGTAAAATTAGTTAAATTGATTCTTTTATCATTATCAAATTGTGATTATTTAAATTGGTATGATGACTACCCCTCCCAGCCCCCTCCCCCCCTCCCCTTTTAGCAGTGGTGACCATGACCTAATTTTTCCATATTTAAGCACAGAAAAGTGGATACGTTCGTAAAATTTGACAATAGAAAATAATTAGGACCCATGGTTCGTAGGAGATCAAGTGGCAGGGTTTGTTCCTTACTCCTAAAACACTTTTGTTTAGAATTATTTCATTCATTATCCTTTATGTAATTGTTGCTAAAACTGATGTTTCTTATTTGAAATATTACTGTAATTTGTTATTAATAATTTTGAGATAATTACAATTGTCTATCTTGTATTTTGGGCTTATTAAATTTAATTACCACCCCAATTTTTTTTAAATTCTTATTCTAACTAATTAATTGTATATTAATTTTCTCATGCAGATATGCATCAACGTTTTCACATAATGACTACTCATTGACATTTGCAACTTTAAAGGTAAGCATTTCCCACTTTCAGATTCATTTTGTCATTTGAGGTGAAATATTGTTCACTTAGGTGAAATGGAAATTAGAGAAAAGCATTTTTAAAGAGTTTTTTTTTTTTTTTTTTTTGCTATATATTAAATTGTGAACAATCGTACCAACTATAATCACACAATTTAAAGCGACAAATAAAAGTAAACAAATTAAGTTACAGATATTTGCTGGTTAGATGATTAAATGGACTTAGGCTTGTCAATGGATCGGATTTGTAGCCGAATTCGATCCGAACTCAATCCGTTTAGTCGGGTATGGATTGAGATTTTTGATCCGTATATCCAAATTCGATCCGACCCCGTTATGCCTTTGATTAACAAATCGGATATGGATATATGTTGATCTAATCCAACACACACATTTATGCTTAAATTTATCATTATTTATGTTTACCACCTTATTAATAATACACTTTAAAATAACTAGAACTTAAAAAGTATTAAATAAGTTTATTTTTACAAGAAAAGAAGAAATTTGATTCTTGTTAGGCTAACTTTTATGTTAGTTTCATTATTTTTTATATATTTACAAACTAATTGTAATATAATTAAAATTTTAAGTGGATTGGATATAATCCCATCCAATCCAATCCATTTTTTTTTGGTATGGATCAATGTTTTGGTAATCTGTTACATAATCCTATGTAAAAACTTTTTTAAATATAGATTTAAATTCACCTTGATCCGATCAAAATCTAGTCCATTGAGAGGCCTAGCCTAAACTGACTTACAAGTAAGACCTAGCTATGTCAAGTCTTGAGACTATAAATCTAACATCGAAATTCTAAATCATGCACCATAACATTAAAAATCATAGGGTTATTAATTCTCATATTTATTTTGGGTTAGATGTTTAATATATTAATATAGTATCAAAAGTAATTTAGGTCGAACCGGCCCATAGGCTGTATCTCACCGAATATAATTTTATGGACCCACATTTTAGAGTTGTGTGTAACTGTAAATTCTACACTTAGCGTTGAGAGTGTAAATTCAACATTAAAGCTCTTACAAAGACCCCGTAGATTGACGCTACTCAACTGATTATCAATTAAATTGATTTTGGGTAAATAAATAAGACTAGATTTTTCTTAATTTCTCTAAAATGAATTAATGTGTTGCAAGTTAAACTTGAAATAAATGTATTTTTTTCTTTTTTCCTTGTATAGGGAGCAGGTCACACCGGTTCAGAGTACGAACCAAAAGAATCTTTTGCAATGATTGAGAGGTGGCTTGATGATTATCCCCTAATTTGATTAATATTATTCAGCAGTACATATAAAGGAATGTCTTGTACATTTGATTTGAGAGCAATTTAAGAGTACATTGAGTATATCATACAAATGAAACCAAAAACTTTGTCTAGAATGTCCCAAGAAATAAACTCTATCTAGAATGAAACCGAAAACTTTTTCTAGAATGGAGTAATCACCTCTCAGTTCTGATCGAGGGGGTACGACTACCACTAGATTATCATTTGTTGGCGAAATGAATAATTCTCTATACGCATAAACATCAATTGCTAATACAATGTAATAATTATGTTATTTATATATTACCGTATTAAGGCCATATCATCAACATATATATAATCAACAAAGTTACTCTATCACCTCTGTGCTTATTGAACAAGGTATGGTTAGAGTTTTTTTACGATAGTTATATTTTTCATGGCTTCAACAAATCTTCCAAACTAAGCTCGAGGAGACTACTTAAGTCTATACAAGGCTTTACGCAACATGCAGACCTTTCCGCAACCGCTTTTCAAACCATATATAGGAGGGAAGTCCATGTAAACTTCCTCCTCTAAGTCATCGTGTAGAAAGGCATTTATTGCATCAAATTGTTCAAGGGGCCAATTCAAGTTCATTGCTAATGACAATATAACTTGGATAGTATTCATCTTTGCAACCGGATTGAAAGTTTCTTGATAATTGACAACATACATCTAGTATAGCCTTTGGCTAACAACCTTGCTTTATATTTGTCAATAGTTCCATAAGCTTTATACTTAACTATGTATACCCATATAAACCCAGCAGGCTTTTCCTTTTTGGGCAATGAAACAATTTCCCATGTCTCACTCTTTTGTAGAGCCTCTATCTCCACAATCATGGCTTCAGATCAATTTCATCTTTAAGAGCATCTGCTACCTTGGTTGGGAATCATTGTGCCTGCCATTTGATTCACAAATGCCTGACATTGAGATGATAGCCTGTGCATTGACGTATATTATTTGATTGCATATTGAACAATCAGGGGATAATCTATCTGGCGGTTTTTCTCTTTTCACCTCAGTTGGCAGTCTATATAAATCAACATTTGTGTTTAAATTATTGGGTTCAGAATAACTTTCCTTATGGATTACCCCAAGGATGGCCAGAGAAGTATGAGCGGGTACTATTGTTAAAGTAGATAGGTCTTTTTAACATCAGGTACATGTTCAGTCTTGTGGCTTTGGTAATAGCCTCAGTCTTTTGTGAATCAATGACTCTAGTCTCGGTCTCAATAGATTCTACACCAGTACGATCATCTCTCATGTTCTTGCTACTATCGGTGCCAAAGACAGAAACTGTGTTAGGTTTATATTTTTAGTTGGCTTGATTCCGATGCCAAAACCACTTTTTCCATTATAATTGTTTGAATCAAATTGAAGATTTGAAGATGCAGTAATTAACGGAAGCTCGCCAAACTTATTGGATGCATCGCATATAATTCTGAACCTTAATTGAGTTGTCTGTTTTTACTTGTCCATTTGGCAAATGGATTAGAGCTAGCTGTCGTGTAGGAAACCTAGTGAAACTTGAGTTTATCCTTCACTTGTTTTACTGCAGAGTGTTTTAGAATAAAAGCATTCTACTTAATTATTACTTATACTACACAACCCAACATTTGTGGGTGCTCTAAATGAAATATTCCCCTGCAAATATTTTTCAAGTGTCTGAAAAAAGAAGTAAAATGTAACACAAGATTAAAATGAGTAATAGATCATTGAATTCCAAGAAACAATAAAGTGATGTATCCGATTATTATCCCTTCTCTTAATTACAGGAAGTTCTATTTGTATCCAAATGGTAGAAAGGATGGGAATGGAAACAATTATATCTCACTCTACCTAGAAAGGTTGGGAGGTTAATGTGCAGTTCAAATTTTTTTTGTCTATGATCATATAGAGGATAAGTATTTAACCATCCAAGGTAACTAGTTTCGTGCATTGCATATATGTGCTGCAAATGTTGTATAAGAACCAAAGAGTACGCAAAGGTGTCATTTTCTAAACGGATTAAGGGGTGAAGTGCTCCTTTGTTTCATATAATTGGGCTCCTTTTCTAAATTAGTGTGTTATTTAATGGATTGGTTAGTGTACTTTTTCTTTGGGATTTTATATAACTACAGATGATGTTCACTATTGAGGATAAATTTTGTGTACTCTGGGTTGCATCTTGAGTACTAACTTAAATGACCAAATTAGTAGCTTAAATAGTGTGTCAGAAAGTGCATTGGTAAGTATGTGGAGTCTACTCAAAACAGTGATCAATGCTTTTTGACACATCACGTGAATATTAATTTGGTCAGTTAAGTTTGTACTTGAATCATTAATCGATCAAAGATTATTAAATATTGCATAAAAATGTTGGTATTTTGATTTATTCTGTCATGATAAAAGACACCGATGGACGTATAAGACGCTTTCATGTGATGAAGGAGTGGGGATTTGACAAACTACTTCCGCTCGACTTGTTCAAGAACACTTCAAATGGTTATCTCTTTGAAGACTCTTGTGCATTTGGGGCCGAGGTTTTAGTAATTCAGTACGGAGGCTTAGGGCAGTGTTTGGACATGAAGAAACTAACCACTAAATTCAACAGCTACACTTGGAAAATAGAAAAAAATTCGTCATAAAAGAGGAATTCCTGGAGTCTGAAAAGTTCGAAAATGGAGAGTTACAATGGTATAAAACAACGTTATGCTTTCGATTGTATTTTTTGTTATGTATTAAATCCATGTCCCAATTAAGAGGCTGTTTTTCCTTAAAAAATTAAGAGGCTATTTCTTACGGGATGCTGGTGGTCTACCCAGAAGGAGATATCACGTACAAAGGCGAATGCTTCTCGATCTATCTTTCTGAAAGTAGCTGATTATTCATCACTTCCTCCAAAAACCAGAGTTTATGCTGAATACAAACTTGAGGTAAGGTCCCAGGTGAATTGCAGTAGCTCCAAAAAATTTGATTGTGGGTACCTTAGTTTGAATGATGCTGATTTTGTTGCTTTATGTTTTTCTAATTTTTATAAGAGTTAATTACTTTTTGAATTTTTTAACGATCAACAAATTTTGTTTACTAACGTGCAATATGGTATAATGAATATGCTGTAGAAGGTCTGAAAAAAGAATACTCCCTCTGTCTCAAAAATAGATAAACCCACTTTAAGGCTCCGTTTGATAGCAACATGGAAAATGAAAATAAAAATAACTAATTTAGGTAAGAATTTGAAAAATAAGTTGAGGCTCACGCTCATTTTTGTGAGTATATATCCTCTATCATTCTTTATGTTTTGTGGAAAAAAGTTCTTCATCACTACCTAAAGAAATTTTTCCCACAGAAGAAGTCAAAAAGCAAGAGTTAATCTCACCACATCCCTTAACTTATTTTACATCTTCTCACCTAAATTAGTTATTTTTTTTTTCATTTTCTATGTTGTTATCAAACGGAGCCTAATTTTCATATAACTCAATATTAAGGATAAAACCCAATATTTTTATGAGATGTGAGGCAATGGGAATAGTAGAACATCAAAAGTCCGTTTGTTTGATTACTAGCTGAAAAGTGTTTTTCAAAAATCAATTGATTTTTGTGAGAAATTTGAAAAATGAGTTGAGTGATGCGCAAGATGTTCATACTTTATCCTATTTCCATAGAATAAACATTTGGTTAGTAAGGAAGAATTTTTTATTATTATTAAAAGTAAGGAAAGATGAAGAACATCTAGTCATGAGGTGGAGCACATGTACGCCTAAAAACACAATTATTTTTGTAATCAATTTTTGACTTGATTATCAAATGGATGCTAATAAAAGGAGTATTTTGCAATACTTTGGGAAAAATCTTCGTTTTTTATTTTTTGACCTGCAGGCACTAAATGGTTCACTAACTCAGCTGGATTTGGCTTTCCCAGCTTCATGTCGCAGAGTGATCTAAATGACAAGTCGAAGGGCTACATAGTGAATGATATATACATTAGTCGTTGAAGTTGAAATAAATGTTATTGGTGTGACCAAGAATTTTTCGTAAAAGTTAAGGAGGTGTTTACTACTAGACTATGTTAGGATCTTTCTTAGTTTATCGTACGTTGACTTTATATATGTCAACATATATAATTAAATATCTTATATGTTATATAATTATTATAATTCATCTCAATCTTCCTAAATCCCATTAATCATATATTCCATATTTAGGTGATTTCCGTTTAGAGTCTATATAAAGCTTTTTCACTGTAATAGTTTAACAATTCAATACAATATATTTCTCTCTATTCTATATCTTTAACAAGCTACTTGTGTTTTTCTTGTATATATTTCTTTTTTGGTACTAATAAATTGAAATTAAGGAGCCTTTTTATTGTATGCGCGCAATACACGTTTTGGGTCACTACTCTTTTATATTGTATATAAAATATTGGACTTCCTGCATGCATACGTTATGAAAACTTAATTTGATCAAGACCTGCTATATGTATGGGAATGGCTTGTCTAATCTAATGGCTGTGCATATTTGGTGCATAAAGAAAATCCATATTTTTGGTGCATAAAGAAAATCCATTTTTTGCAGCTAGCAATAATATTTTATGAAAGTCATATTCGGCCTATTTTTTGAGCTACGGAACTCAATATATATACGTACACATATATCCTTGCACATTTATAAATATAATATTGTGGAACATTTTTGTTTTGCCAATAATATTTTGTTAAAGTCATGTTATGGCCTATTCTTGGAGTTACACAATCATCAAGTTGTCAATCAAATTAAAGGCCTAACGGATTAGAAATTTCTTATAAGAATATGTTTTTTATTAATTATATGTTGTTAATAAAAAAAAGGAGGAGACTTTTATAAGGATATGTTTCTTATTAATTATATATATGTTGTGGTCTTTTTAAAATAAATCATTAATGCGTACTCTTATTATTGAATTAACTAAATGATATATGTTCATATGTTTTTTATTATATATATGATGGTAAGATAATTCATCATTTTACTTGATTTGTTTTATTCTTGTAATGTACAAATAAAATAGATAACATGTTTTCTATATGTTTGTTTCTTATTTCTAGAAAATCATGATGTTAATTTAAATCTGAACCAATCTTACATTACTATTAGTATTCTAGTGTTATGTTAAATTTATCTAGAACATTAAAAAAAATGTCAAAACTAAATAAAACCGAATCGAAAAATTTGGTTCAAGTTTGAGTTTAGAAGATTTAAAAGCCAAACCGAACCGAAACTGAATTTTTACATTTGATTTGAGTATAAAGTACTTTATTTTCTACCACAATCGAAACTGAAAACACCCCTAGGAGATACCATTAGACCGTATAGCTGAAACATTGAGTTACCACTACTAGCCCACAACGTTTTGGGCTCTACTGTCAGTTGGGTTTTGGGCATTGTTTCCTATAATTATAAGCATGATTTATGGGTGGTTTTGGTACCCTATCTGTTGGCTTCGTGTATAAACCATTTTATAGATAAAGATGAACAATAAACTCATTCAAATGTTCTATTTTAGATAGAACACAAACAAGATTTTCAGATTTAGATTTTAAACTTTATATCAATTGCATAGTTCATATTCAAATTTAAATTAAGAAAAAAGTAATGTCTGTTAATTTTAGTTGTTAGTGACTAATAAGGATAATTTTTATATATCATACATGAATATAAACTAGCTCGTGATGAAATAATATTTATTTATTCTTTTTTTATCTAATTTCCCTTCTTCTAATTTTTTTTTTTCAACAGTGGTGATCACGACATGCTTGTTCCACATTTGGGCAAGAAAAAATGGATACATTATTTAAATCTGACAATTGAAAATAATTTGGCACCATGGTTGGGCGAGGGTCAAGTCGCAGGGTTAATTAATTCTCTAAACATTTAAATAAACTTTGAAACATTATTTAATTTTTAATATCTAGAAAACATTAATTTGTAAGGAAAGTATATAATCAAATTATTATTGTTATTGGTTTTGTGCAGATACACAGAAACCCATTCTTACAATGAGTACACATTAACATATGGAACTGTGAAGTTAAGAATTTATTTCGAATTTTTCTTCTCTCAGTTAATTATCGGTCCAATTGATTTTATTATTAATTGAAATAATGTATATTTATTTATTTGCAATGGATAGGGTGCGGGTCACACAGCTCCAGAGTTCAAGCCAAAAGAATGTTTAGCAATGGTTGGTAGATGTTTTGCTTATTATCCTCTCTGATAAATTATTTATTGAAGCTGTATTCGGCTCCAACATTCTAGCATTCGACTTTTCTGTAATAATGGTTCCTACAAAAGGCTGCTGGCGGTGCAGTTCGTATATAAGTCTTACAAGTGAAATATTCGAATCCTTATCAACTCATCCAACACTCATCAGCTAAATACATAACACTAAAAACGAGAAAATTAATTAAGAGATTAGGGAAATAGTGACGATTAGGGCTGCAATCAAGAAGATTGAGGTGTGAAATCAACTAATTAAGGATTGAATTTACTGATTAGGGCTGCAAATCAACTAATTAGGGCTTCAAGATGGTTTGGAAAGAGCAGGAAGGTGGCTTTATGGTGGCATTCAATACGGTTGATGGTGATATATAGTTGTCCTTTGATTTTTGTCAATGGTCCTTTGATTATTTTCTGATCAGAAAATAATACATTTCTCTGGTGATAACTCATTAAATAAAAGCTATTTATCAAAACTGATACATCTATTTTAAAAGATTTGGATTTGCTACATCCCTTTCAATTTGTATATTTATTTTTTCAACTTTTTATTTTAATATTAAAAAGGATAATAAATATTCTTTACAAGGAGGAAATGGGTGTCCGATGCAGTTGGATACAATTGGGGTTTCCCCAACATGGTGTCACTTAGTGATATCAAGGACAAGTCAAAGGGCCATATTGTGAATGAAAATTTAATTGTTGTACCTCAAATTACATTCTTGGCTATATATATCTAAGAATATCACATAAATTAAAATGAAAATTGGAAAAAACAAATTAAAGGTTCTTTACATTCGTGGCGGATCCAGAAGTTCAGTTTAAAAAGCACAGGTAAAATATATAGGTATGATAACATGAGATTGTCATACCCAAGATATGTGAATAATATTTAAAATTTATTGCAATAGCTATGATTTATAATTAAATCGGAGGTGATATGTGTGGTTTAATCAAATAATTTATTACATAAATTATTGTCAATATCACTAATTTGTGCAACTTATAGACATAAATATTCAACTTTTGCAAGTATATATATAAACAAGTTTTCAACCCATGCGATACACATGCGCTTAATCTAAATAATCACATTAAGCTTTTGTGTAATTCTTTTTTTCACAAAAAACAAAAAAAATAGTTATAGCGTCTTTCACTGTCACGTACAGTATTCTGCAAATTTGATTAAATGTATCGAGATCTATGAAAGAGACGACAATAAACTATCCAACGAAACTATACTTTGTCTAGAGTGTAGAGATTAATTATTTCATTTATTTTATTATCACGTAAAATATTTTTGTTAGTATATATATATACATATATGTATATATATATATATATGTATATATATGGTCTCAAACTTGCATGTTGTGTGTTTCTTCATCTAGGGCACTCATTCTTTATTTTTGCTCGATATAAAATTGTTGCAAGATACACATTATATCTTCCGCACATGCTTATAATAGCATGCTACTCTATTTTATGTCTCATACATTATATATATATACATTATAAAGTACTATTAAAATTGCCAAAAAAAAAAACCCAACAACAACAACAACACATGTGCAGACCTAGCAAAATTCGACACGATAATCGAAATTTTACACCACACAATATAATACATGACCCATTTATTTGATGAATGACTCAAACCTGATTTTAATCGTTAACCTATAATCACGAAGATTGAAATCCTAAAATTGGAGCAATTAATATAACTGAACTATGTAAATACAATCAAACACTAATCTGCAAATAATATTACGAAAAAAAGAAGGAAAAACTTGGGTTAAAATTTTGAATTGTATGGTTAGGAACTTTTTTGAGCTAAAATGACTAGGTGCCCTAAACTATATAAAGTACTCACAATTTTTTTAAGGGCTTTAATACGTACGTTTATACTTGGTTTGCAAATATACACGAACAATTTGTTAAGCAAAATGGATCTAGGGTGCGTAGTCTCTTGCTAGTGACTCGTAATCGTTAAGAGTTCACCGACTAACAATATATTGTTGATTGTCATACCTTTTTTTGCTAGGCGTAATGGCTGAGTACGTAAAAACAACAGATTCATCACTTATAGTTAAATACAATCCAAAAAAACCTCCGTGCTAACATCAGAGCAATAGTAAAAGTGGCTTAAAACAAAAGGAGAAAAATCACATTGAAGAAGAAGAAATGAGGAGTAATTTGTGGAACAAATCAGTTGGGTGGTTTTATCTCTATCAACAACTTCTTACAGTTAATCCACCTTTAATTAATAGAATTTTTGAACCAACTTTCACAATATTACCTTTTTAAAAATTGAGAAGTAATTAATCCACCAATTAAAACTAATTTATAATTGTATATTTTATTTTTAATTTAGATTCCTAATCAATTTACTTCCATATTTATTTATTTCCTAATTTGTATTGAGGGTTTTTTGGAAACTTTTATTATATTAAAAACATTCTATTTTAACTTTTAGGATGTAGTTTGATCGATCAAAATATAGACCTTAGAATTATATTAATTTAACCATACATACAACAACGAAACATCTTTTGTCAACAAGCGAACCAAATAATATTTTGTAATATGAAAAAGATTCCACAATGGTATGGGTTTTAGTGTTGAGCAGAGCACATTTTCATAGCAATCGTTTAGTTGATCAGCGATAGAACATTCAATGCATGTGCTCTGCAGTTTTCTTCTTTGTTATGAATTTATAGTTGATATTATTTTCTTGTTTAAAGTCTAATAGAACAAATTAATTCCGATTATAACATTACCAACTTTAGTAGTTTTAATCTTTTGTTACTTTACATTTACTTTGATCATATTGTTATTATTTATAATCAATTAATTAGAGTAGATATACTAATTAATTTAGTGGATATTTTAACACTACAGTATTAAAAAAAAGTAATATTCACAAAAATTAAGTCATTATTTTTTTTTGCAAGTCTATCCTACCCCGTGGTTCAACTTATGGGCAACGTAGATGGACTTAATAATACGGATGGACCGCAAGAAATTGCAGATAAAAAAATACCTTTTGTGTAGGTCGAAAAATACCCTAGAGGGGGGTGAATAGAGTTTTTGAAAATTAATTTGATTTTAAAAAGGTTTCAAATAAAGTTTAAATAATGAAACTTTAATACAATGTATAATAATGAAGTAAGTATATTAATCAATCACACAATCAATCAACAAATATAAATATAAGATAATAGGGAGCTTGAATTTAAAGAGATTGAACCGAATGAGACAATGACGTTTTGTTTGCAATGTTCGGTTGTTTAGACCATACGTCCGCTCCCGATTAGTGCCCCCGAAAAATTCCACTAAAACCGATTTTCTTCTGGGTGAAAACCAAACTTTTGCAAGTGTAATATTTCCCACTACACTCTACGGGTGCGTTTGGCGGGCCGGATAAGGAGGTATGATAGGATAGGATAAAGACCGGATATGATAAGAGTCGGAATTAGTCGGATAAGAATTATGTAGGATAGGATAGCTAAGGAATCAGTCGGATAAAGATTAAGCAGGATCAGACAGGATAAGGATTAATCGAATAAAGATTTAATAAACTTTGAATTATGTGCAATTTTAATTGTTGTGCACAATTTTTTTGTAACTAATACGATTCTTCTATTTATAAATAAGTTTCGTAAAAAACTCTTTCAGGAGAAAAGTTTTATATCACATACAATATTTATGAACTAGGCATTAAGTACAATTTCAAATTCTAATGTTACCCTTTTTTTTAAATTAAAGTTTCTTATAAATATCTTCATTTAATAAAAAAAATGCCATATTATAAAATAAATGAATTTTATTAGTTGAGTTACCGTGATTTTGGATGGTTGAAAATTTTCATTAATAAATTTGATTATCTAAAAAGTGTAAAGAAAAAGATTAAAAAAAGTAATTAAAAATTAATTTTTATATTCATTTTGTTATCCAACAATCATGGGATAAAATAATACCACCTATAGGGGTGGTATATATTTATCCGGTTTTAAAGGGATAAAATGATAATTAATTCCAAATGCAATCCAATCCCGTGTTGCGCCAAACGTGAGATAGGATTAAAATATCCTATCCACCCTTGCGCCAAACACATGACGAGATTTATTTATCCTATCCTTTCTGACAACAAACACCGGATAAGATTAATTAATCATATCACACATCTAATCACGTGCGACAAACACACCCTACAAGTGTTATTCTTCTCACAACACTTAATAACTGTGATTCTTCTCACTACACTTAACACAAAAAGCACTATTAATATACTATGAGAAAAACCCCTCACAATTTGAAGAATAAGATTTGTTTTTGTGATACACACCAAGATACAATAACTCTCAAGTGTATTTGAATATTACAAATGAAACTCACACTAGAATTATCAAGATTGGTTCATAAATAAGCTCAAATATGAAAAATATGATCAATGCAATAACTTGTATACTTGAATAATGCGGATATATGAAAATATAAGTTTGCAAGATGATTCAAGTATATAAAAATATGTCTAAGACCTCAAATATCTAGCTTGCAAAAGTATATGGGCATTTGAAGTGATTATGAAAGGTTTTGGGTAAAAAAGTAGTCATTTTTAAATTTTTCAAAGGCTATTTTTTAAAGTGTAGTCCACTTCCACATTGTCCATGTAGTCGACTACATGCTATTGGAATTCCTGAACAACTTAAACCTCAAATCGCTTGAAAGCACAGGGAGTGTTCCAAAGGTTATTCTAAGCATGTTAATGTTGGTTTTAAACATTAATTCAACCGAATGAATTAGTTGTGATTTTTACAATAAAACACTACACCGAAAATGTCAAAACAGGCATTGCTATAAACTGTGCCAAAATGAATCTGAAATAGCTCCAAACCGTGCCAAAAACAGGCATGGTAATTTTTTGGAACGGCTATTTCCGTTCCTAATCCGTGATTTATTTTGGTCAAACTGTTCCCTTTTTTTTACCAAATCGGGAACGGTTTTGGAACTGCATAGAGCCGTTCCAATTTAGTACTACTCCCCTTTTCTTCACTTACTCATATGACAGGTCACTATAACAAAGGGCAAAATTGTCTTGGTTATAAACCATGACCAACATCATTAATTACAAATTTGATCCATAACAATTTTAAGGCTAACCAATTCTCAGATCATGGCTCGAAACCGTGACCAATCTAGTGCATCTCGACCTCGATTATGGCTTGCAAGTAATTTTTTAAGTACATGGAACCTTGTCCATTCTGAATCCTGGTCACAGTTTTCATTCGTGACCAATGAAGAATTTCTTTTTTCCAAAAATAATATGCTGATAAAATTACATAAAAGATCCAAAACACAAATTTTATATAAACCATTTAAATTACAAATTTGCGATAATCCATCGACCACAATTTCCACATAATTCGTGCAATCACAAATTCTATATAATGTGTTGAATCACCAAAATACATAATTCATTCAACCACTAATTCTACAAAATTCATTCTATTAGCATAAATTAATGAGCTTTATCACCAAGTCACAGAGGAATATTGGAGTGTAGCATCTACACACCATGATTTCCTTGCAACCACCATTAAAAAATACATTTAAAAGATTACATTAAAAAGCAAAAAAAAAGTTCAATGCCACATTCGCAACTATAGTGCAAAATTGCCATAAGACCAAAATCTAGCTAAAGAAGTTCAATACCACAACATTTTAATTTATATTCAACTTAAACTAAAATCTATATAAAAATTTAAATTATTAAAGCTCTAGTGAAATATACAAAACATTAGGTTATTTCACTAGAAATATTGAACTGGAAAACTTCAATATGAGTGCATGCATATTTCCATAAATACATACGGCATCAATTTGCATATAGTCATATACTAAAAGCTAAAATAGCTTGTAAATAAAAATGAAAAGAAAAAAACGGATTTCGAATTTCCAAGAGGAGAATAAAAATACCAAAGTATCAACAACAACACTATAACATGTTATCTATTAGCTTGTAGCCTTATGATTCCTAAATTTAAGAATGAAAATATTTTTGAACTTCAACTATCAAAATGGGAGTTGGTTGTGTTCTTTGTAGAGTGTAATCTTTCTATTTATAAAGCATGCTCTACATGTATTTCCTTTATGAATTGGGGCAGTTCAAAACTGCATTTGCTTGGCAATCTAGTTTTGACAATAGTTGAAAGATTAATTGATGGTGGCAGCAAGGTGTTGCCACACGTGACCAAGATAGAATACATGACCCAGATAAAACGTTGAAAGTTGATATGGCTTCTGAAACTACTACTTATTAAGGTTATTGCTATGTCATTCCATGTGAGCACTGTTGACCTTGAAGGTCTTAATCTTATTTTGATAATAACAATAAATCAATCATGTGTAATTTAACATGTTCTTGATATAAGATTATAGATTTCTTATTTGGAAAATCAAGAATAGCATGATTGCTCAAAGGAAGTTTGACAAGGATCATTCAATCAATATCCGATCAAGTCAACGAAGCATTGGACTAAAACCGATCTATCCGAATCAAGATCATTCTTCTACAAGCGTTGGACAAGACAAGAAGATCAATCTCATCACTCACAAGCTAGCAATGCATTTCATGAAGCATAAAGATCAAGGATCATATACTAAAGCTTCAAGGGAAAAGCTTCAAGTGAAGAATCAATTTAAAGAAACAAATCGAAGCATTCGAAGACTCACATATTCGGTAATTGAGTGTTTGCTTAGGATTAATGTAAAGTTTCTTAATTGATTGATTATATAGCTCAAATATGAACTTACATTATTGTTAGATTGATCAAAATCAGTTTGAATCAAAATTTCTTTGAAAACACCATTCTTGCAAAAATCGGTTTTCAAATAATTTCATATTAAATTGATTTGAGCATATTTTGAGCTCTCATGAAAATATGTGTCTTAGGATAATATATTTGACCTATCCCAAGCATCAAAATTGATTTTGGAACTTAATTGCAAAAATGTTTATTTTTTCCCTTTCTAGATTCACTCCGTTTTTGCGCAGTTTTGATCTAACGGTTTGTTGGAGGCCTTACAGGACTCCGATCATTATGAAATTTGGACAGAAATTAGATAACACATTATAGTACTTATATCCAAAATTTCATCAAGTTCCAACGGCTGGATAATGAGATATGATCAAAACAAATCGAAAAATATTTGCTGTCTGCAGCAATATATCTAAACAGACCAGCAGAGGTCATCAGTCGACTGATGGGATTTGCTCAGTCGAATGATGGTCACTCAGTCGACTAAGGAGCCTTGCTCAGTCGACTGATGACCTGAATATAGCCGTTGGATTTCTAATTTTTTACTATTTTTGGTACAAAACTTCCACCAAACCTCTCAAACGGCTATATCACTTTTGGGACTATAAATATGACTTCCAAGACTCATTCTAAACACCTTGAATCACTCTTATACTTCATACTTCATCTATCTTCAATATCTAAAGATTCAAGAAATTGTTTTTGATCAATCATCATTTATTTGAGCTATATCATCTTGATCAAATAGGATAACTCTAGTGTGAGCTTCAAATTGTATTCAATACACACTTGAGAGAGTTATTGTAAATTGGTGTGAATCACCAAACAATTATATTTCATTGTGAGAGGTAAATCTCATAGGAAAAACAAGAAGGAAAATTCTTGTTTAGTTTTTGTGAAAGGTAAATTTCACAAGGTTAGCAAGAGGATATCTTGTGAGAGTATTGTGGTGTAGCAATACTTGTAGAGTGTGTGAGACAACACTTGTAGAGGTTTGATCTTAACCTGGAAGGATATTGATTTTAGTGGAAATTCTCGGAGAACTAACCGAGCGCGGACTATGGTTTGGTAAACCAAAACCGTGTGGACACAAAGCCTTGGACTTCAAATTGGTTCAATCTTTCTTACTCAATCTCTTTATCTACTTGCTATATTATTGTTTGCTTGAGATTGTTTATTTGCTTGATTGTTTATTTGATTGCATTCCTTGATAATTTGTTTTGTAAATTTGTTTTACTTAAACATTGTTAGAAAAGTTTTTAAATTCCGCATTACGTTTTATAAACCCTATTCAACCCCCCCCCCCCCTCTAGGGTTATTTTCCTACCAACAAGCACATTTTTTGAGAATGCATAAATGTAGAGAGAAAGGAAGACAGAATAAAAGAGAAATAATATATGATACCTGAAAAAGTGAAAATGAAAGATGGCGAGAGAGGGTTGACGACAATATGGCAAAGAGGCAACAACGTCAAGGCTTTAAGCAGGACATTGAACTGCAAATAGCAATTGAAGTGAAAGCTAAGAAGGAAAAGAATTTATGCTATAAATAGAACCCCCTCTAAATAAATACATGATCCAGGCGAAGATGAGAAAGAGAAGGAACATAATTCATTCATAATCTACTAGGGGGCACGTAAGGATGAATCTTGGGGTTTGTATTGAGTGTGAAATGAGAGGAGGCTTTGATCCTTCATTTCATTTTTAATTAATGATTCAATTGAGATGAAGTCAGGAAAGGGCCGGGGAAATGAGGTGAAATCAATTGAAAGGGAAAAAAAAGGTGGGAACCCAAATTTTGGGTCAACGCTAATTTAATCTTATTTTTTATTTTATTTTTAGAAATAATTTTTTTTATTAGTTAATTATAAATAAAATAATTTTCGCAAAATAATTCAAAAAATAAGGGTAAACATTTATAAATCTTATATTTAAATATTTTATTGATCTAGAAATTAGGTAGAAGGTCTTATTACACATTAATTTTTACCAAAAATTCAATGAATAATATTTTTTTGAATAAAAGGCCTATTTTTAATTGGTAATTAGTGTAAGAGGCCTATTTTATTTTATATTTTAAATGAAGGTATTTGAATAAATTTAAATATCATTAATTAATAAAAACATGTTATATATTACCTAAATTACCCTTCTTTATGAAATTTGCACAAAAAATATGGACTGCAAAGTTCATATTGCAGTAAAATATGAACTGCAAAGTTCATATTACAGTGAAATATGGACTGCAATATGAACTTTGCACTAGAAATATAGACTGCAAAGTTCAAATTGCAGTAAAATATGGACTGTAAAGTTCACATTGCAGTGAAATATAGATTGCAAAGTTCGTATTGCAGTCCATATTTTAATGCATATTGGCATTTTTAGTTTATTTTAAGGGGCTGGGATGTCATTTTACAATGAAAAAAAAGACGCATGTCATATTATTAATAAAATAAAAAATAAACCCTTTATTTACAAAAAAAAATTATTCCTTGGCTTTAGTGTGAAAATCTTTCTCTACTAAGACCTTTTTTTTAATTGTCCCTTTATTGATTTAATAAAAAAATATTTCATTAAAAGAATAAATATTTTAATTGGTCTAACATGTGACCCGAATTCACTATGAATAAACAAGTAACTAATTTGTTATTATTTTGTGTCAAATTCTGATCAAGCCCTTTTGAGTGTTAATTTTTGGTCGATCAAATTTTGATTTTTAGATCACATGCTTTTCAGTTTAATTTTTTATGAAATTTGGCGAAACTTATCTACCCATCGTGAAAATCATTCCTACCAAATTTCATAAAAAAAATTCAACCATTTACCCCTCAAATGAAGAACTCCATTCTTTAATTAAAATAAGAAAGTTGTTTCTATTGTTTTAATATATATATATATATATATATTCATCATTCCCCCTTACAACTTCGATTACTTTTTCCGGTTTTCATATAACTTTTTGTTTAATCGTTTTATTTTATGATCTTATATCTTGTTTATCATAACACATGCCAAAAGTATTATCAACCATTCAAAATGTATTTCGAATCTGAGCCACACAATTCTTTATCTCTTATATATTTTTAACATTCAAAAATTGTTGCCCTTTAATTATTATATAAGTATATAAGAATGTAATTATACCTGATTCAAATAATTCATTATCATATTTTGTGTGCTATTAGTTCGAATTTAAATAAGTAACTTTTAATCGGGTAATAAGACATTGAAATCCAAATTGTTATGTAAATTAATTGCTCAAAATGCCAATTATTAATAATATACAAGTTATTCCGAATTAAATATGTGTCAATGTGCGAAACATTTAACATAACAAATTAAACATATTACACATTTAACATAACAAATTAAACATATTACACTAAAACATAACAAATGTCAGGGATAACAAATGTTAATTGATACTGATTCATTATTGTGCTTTGTCATGTTACAACTCATGTAACCTGACATGGTTAAAGCTGATAAACCTATTAACTTATAATTTATTGTTTATTCACGTTATTTTATTATGTTACATCTTGTTTTCACAAACCAGTGTGCAATGTTGTTTTCATTATTTTTCAGGCATGATGAGCTTGACACATTTAACTTGTGTGTAATGTTATAATCGATATATAATCTTTTATTTAAATCCTAGAACATTGTAATGCTATGTGATAGAGTTTAATTAATTGGCTAGAATTGTTGTTACTTGAAAATATGAGTGTTCATAGAGTGCCTTTAAGTTCGACTGTCGCTGGGCTTATCACCATTATCAAAATTTTCCTCTCTTATAAGAGGATTCTTTTGTAATTGTTTAAAGCAGACTATCATTGAATAAAATTTTGAGTGTTTTCTTATTTAAGAGGCTCAATTTATTGTATGGATAAAATTAGATGTCTTATAATTGATAAGACATACCTAACTGATTTAAGGGGAATTTTTTTAAAATAATTTATTGTTGCTTAATTCCGCACTTAAATACAATAAAACCCTACTTTTGTATAAAATAATTAAACTAGTATAGCGAATAAGTATGAGTCAATCCAAATCCAAGTTACACCTCAAAAGTAGGAGAGTTTGTCGAAATCTAATGTTTTAGGAACCAAATTAAAACAGTTTTAAATTTGATTTTTTTGAAATTATTTTAACTAAGACACTAAAAATTAAACTAAACTAATTAAATTAAATCAAGCAAGCAAGTAATCAATAATAAGAAATCCCAACGAAAAAGAATCCACCACCATGGATATAAACAAAAAAAAGTATCTAATTATACTTTGAACATTCATCCCTACTATATAAACAAATTCAAAATCACCATCATTCTTTCTTTAAAACTAATGTAAATAAAAATAGGTATCGCCTGTATCCCCCAAATTGGTGATCACAAGAGATCCTTTCTTTATTTTAAAAACAATTAAAGTACTAGAAAGAAAACACACGTTATAGTGATGGTAATTTCAAAATTTATTTTAATTCGGGACGAATAATTAAAGATCAATTAGAATTAAATTAAGCCCATTACATCCATAGCGGTTTCATCCCTCTCCTTTGGGAGAGAGTTTAGCCAAGCATATTAAATAAAGAACACATTAAAATAAAATAATAATTCATCATTAAAATTAAAACTAAAGTACTTAAATACAAACTATGAAAAATTAGAAACAAAGCTAGAAAGCGCCCATGTTTATGATGCTCGAACTGGCGTGTGCAGCAAGGCTTTACGCTGTCCACTTCTTCTCCTTCAATACTTCAGCCGCATGGCAACTAGTATATGGAGGATTTTCTCTCTTTAGAACTCTCTAATAATATCTATATTCTATCTATTTTTCCTATCTATTTTTTATATATTTTCTTCTATATCTTTAGGTGTAGAGAATGGGTCTATGTATAGGAATGAGAGATAGAAGTTTACAAGGTTTAGGAAACTAGAATTGTAGAAGAAATAACAACTTTGAGTTCAATTAGGATTCTAATTAAGAGAGAGAAAAAGGAGTTGTATTCGAATTAAGAGAGAATATTGAATTGGAATATTCTTTCTTCTTTTTCTTCCTTTTTGATCTTCAATAGACTTCTTCCACATTTTTAGGCTTTTTATTATAATTTACTTCTTTCCTACAAAAAGACAAAATAAATATTAATCCTCCATAATTTAAGCATTAATTATATTATAACAAAATATTATTTGCGGGTTTAATTAACAATTTTGGGCACTTATCAAACTACCCCAAACAACCTTTTGCTTCTCCTCAAGCAAACATAAAGTATCAAACATAGATAAGGGACCAAAATAAAAAACAATCATATTCTACTCAGGTGTACCACTTTCGCTGGTTACTCTCGATTGCATTTACCGTATGCAACAAGGCCTTAAACCACTAAGTTACCAAAGTAGACGAGTTATAGCCTCGTGAGAGTTTGCAGTAAAGACGCCCCCAAACTTTATAAAAATATAAATCAGTTTTGATTTTTCCCTAATTTTTTTCTCAAAGAATTCCTCGCCACTTACCTTTACGAAAGGCAAGAATCGGCAATGTCCAATTCACCATATGTAGTAAGCTACTAAAATGATATAAAAATAAACATTATAGAACAAGCTCAAAAAAGAAGTGTGCGTGTGTGGACAGCCAATCTAATGTAACTTTCTATATCCAAGTAAAGGAATTACTACATTACCTTTGAAAAAGTTGTTTCGACTCCAAATCTCACTGGATGTATTCTCTTGAAAAAAATAGCACTCTAAAATTTGGTTATTAATATCTCTCTTGTATGTGAGAAGGATTTCAAATTCGAATAGCTCACATACTAATTAGAAAAAACGCATATGAATGAATATTTAGTCTCATGGAAGGAATATTAATTACTTCATTTGAGAATGTCGAGTTACCCACCATAGCACCTTCTCATGTATTCTCCACATCCTACCATACCTAACCATAGATCAAATAAGACTTTATCGGGTTAACATGCGGGTAAAATATGGGCATAAGGAATAATCATCTTTGAGAAAGTAGGGTCTTCAATATCACTTTAGTAGGGAACAATATGAATATATACTTCATTCAACTTTGAATTTTCTCATTCACTTCAAACATTGCAATCATTCTCTTCTTCTTTTCATTTTTCATACATCTTCTATCTTCATTATTTCTTTCTTTCTCTATTTTTTTTCACATATTTTTCTTTTCTTCCATTCATTCATTTTTTTCGCTTTAGCTTGTTTCCCTTCCTTTTCTTCTTTCACAATCTTCCTAACCTCTCAAAAATAATTGGGGTTTTGGGAATATGGGTAAACAAAGAAAAGGTTATTTTTTACAGGCTCGAAGGGTTACTAGCGATAAATATATATGACGGTTGAAGGCTTATTGTGGAAAAGAAAGAAGGCCTATTATCCTCTTTATGGGTCAGCATGATAATCATGTCTCAAATAAACTACAAGGCCTATGTTTCTCTTAACTCGAAAGAGATTTTATTCTCAGTAATTAATCAAAATATGAAAAAAAATAATGAGACTATGCAACGACTTAATATGGTATGAAAAATAGTTGAGTCATCTTGTGACTTCGAGTTTGCATATATACCCTCTACAAATGATGAATGGCTCAAAGTCTTATAGGGTTATTAAGTCTCCACTGTTATTTCTCTAGCTCTTTAGAAACTCGATTACTTTTTAATTTATATTACACTAGACGGCTGTTTGTGCATTTGAAAAATATTTTGAATAGAGCTCATAGTGCAATGTCTAGATTTATATATATTCGAGTAACAAACTAAACTTAAAGTTGGACAATAACAATTCTAAACATTCATAAGGTGGGTCATCGGTAAATTCATTTATATCATAAATAGGGTACTAAACCAAAACGACTCTATTTTAATATTTTCAAAAAATGAATTTGCATTTTTGAAAACTTTCCCACCTCCAAACAAATCGAACACTATCCTCAGTGTTTAAACAAGAACACCCCCAAACAGAGTGAAAATAAATGGACAATGTTGAGAAAGATGGGTAATTTAAACACACCAAATGGGCTGCCTCCCATGAACGCTAAGTTTAATGCCTTCAGCCAGGAGAATCAAGTTGAGGAAAACATACTAGCCAAAAAGAAAATTCAAATAATAATGAAATATAATCTATTCATGGTACACAGGATCAGCAAGTAATGTTTATTCGATTGCTCTAGTTTGAAGTTTTAAAAATGGTTTTAGACGCTAAGCATTAACTTTAAAAATGTGTCCATTCTTAGGATCTTGGACTTTTATAGCACCGTGGTACGACACATTATGAACAATATAGGGTCCAGACCAACGTGACCTTAGTTTACTAGGAAATAACTCTAACCGAGAGTTATAAAGAAGAACTTTTTGCCCTGGAAAAAACTCTTTTCTTAAAATGCGCTTGTCATGTTCTATTTTAGTTTTTGCTTTGTAAATTTTAGAACTTTCATATGCATCATTACGTATTTTCTTTAACTCATTAAGTTGGAGTTTTCGTTGTTCACCTGCTTTATCTATTGCAAAATTCATAATTTTAATGGCCCAATAGGCTTGATGCTCTAGTTCAACAGGGAGATGACAGGCCTTACCATATACTAGTCTATAGGGAGACATTCCTATTGGAGTTTTATATGCAGTGCGGTAGGCCCACAAAGCATCTGAAAGTCGAATTGCCCAATCTTTTCTTAAAGGATTAACAGTTGTTTCCAAAATATGTTTAATTTCCCTATTAGATACTTCAGCTTGACCATTGGTTTGGGGATGATATGCCAGGGCTACCTTGTGAGTAATCCCATATTTAATCATTAAACTTGCAAACACCTTATTACAAAAATGGGTTCCATTATCACTTATTATAGCTCGAAGTGTACCAAACCTAGGAAGTATGGTATCTTTTAAGAAATTAACGACAACTCTATGGTAAACTTTCTTAGTTGCTATAGTTTCAACCCATTTTGACAAATTATCAACAGTTAGGAGAATGTAGGTAAAACCGTGAGAATTTGGGAAGGGACCCATAAAATCAATACCCCATACGTCAAAAATTTCAACTATTAAGATTGGTTGTTTAGGCCATTCATTTCTCTTAGTTATTTTACCTAAGTGTTGACATCGAGGACAAGCTACACAATAATTATGAGTGTCTTTAAAAATAGTAGGCCAATAAAATCCTAACTGCAAATTTTTTTGCAGCAGTTCGTCTCGCACTAAAATGACCACCACAGGCCTGGTCATGACAAAAAGAAATAACAGACTCTTGCTCGGGTTCGGGTTCGGGTTCGGGGAGACATCTACGAATGATTTGGTCTTGACAATATTTAAATAAATAGGGGTCATCCCAATAATATTCTTTTACTTTGGTTAAGAATTTGTCCCTATCAGGTTTAGACCAATGAGAAGGTAGTTGGTTGGTCACAAGATAATTAACTATGTCAGCGTACCAGGGTACTTGAGAGATTTGAAGTAATTGTTCATCAGGAAAGGTTTCAGAAATTGGAATGTAATCTCATATGTACTGAATCAGTAAATGAGATAAATGGTTAGCGACGACATTTTCTTTTCCATCTTTGTCACGGATTTCAAAGTCGAACTCTTGAAGTAAGAGGATCCATCGTATGAGACGGGGCTTAACATATTTCTTTGAAAGAAGATTTCGAAGAGCAGAATGATCGGTAAAAATGATGACTTTAGATCTTATTAAGTAGGAGCGAAACTTATCTAGAGAAAAGACTACAGCCAACAATTCTTTCTTTGTGGTGGAGTAATTTTGTTATGCCTCATTCAATGTTTTACTAGCATAATAAATTATGTAAGGTAACTTATCCATTCTTTGTCCTAAAATAGCTCCTATGGCGTAATTTGACGCATCACACATGATTTTAAAAGGTATATTCCAGTTAGGTGATCAAATAATGGGTGCAGTAGTAAGAGCAATTTTTAATTTCTCAAAAGCAGAATGACAAGCATCATCAAAGATAAATGGGATATCCTTTCCTAATAAGTTAGTTAAGGGCCTTACTATTTTGCTAAAATCTTTTATGAAACGTCTATAGAAACCTGCATGACCTAGGAAAGCACGGATATCTTTAACTGACTTAGGAACAGGTAAATTAGAAATAAATTCAACTTTTGCCTTGTCAACCTCTATACCCTTACTAGAGACTAAATGACCTAGGACAATGCCCCTCTTTACCATAAAATGACATTTCTCCCAGTTAAGAACTAAGTTAGTCTCACGACAACGTTTTAAGATGAGAGATAGATGATATAAACACTGAACAAATGATGAGCCAAATACAGAGAAGTCATCCATGAAAACTTCAAGAAATATTTCTACCATGTCACTAAAGAGACTCATCATACATCGCTGAAATGTAGTAGGGGCATTACAAAGACCAAAGGGCATACGACGATAAGCAAATATCCCAAATGGACAAATGAACGTGGTCTTATCTTGGTCATTAGGGTGAATTGGAATTTGATTATATCCGGAATAACCATCTAAGAAACAATATAAGGCTTGGCCAGCAATTTTTTTTAACACTTAGTCAACTAAAGGCAAGGGAAAGTGGTATTTTCTAGTTACACTATTAAGTTTTTGATAGTCAATACACACCCGCCACCCTGTTTGGACGCGTGTTGGTATTAGTTCATTTTTCTCGTTTGGTACTACTGTGATTCCGGACTTTTTCGGGACTACTTGAACTGGGCTAACCCACTGACTATTTGATATAGGATATATAATTCCTGCATCAAGAAATTTAATTGCCTTGGCTTGGACTACTTCTTTCATGTTGGGGTTAAGTCTTCTCTGAGGTTGCCTAGAAGGTTTATCATCTTCTTCTAAATGAATTCTATGTTGAACCACTAAGGGGTTAATCCCTTTTATATCATCTATGGACCACCCTATAGCTTCTTTATTTTTTCTAAGAACATTAAGTAATTTTTCTTCCTGGTTAGCAGTTAAATCAGATGCAACCACTACAGGTAAAGTTTCTGATGGACCTAAAAAGGCGTATTTCAAGTTCTCGGGTAAAGGCTTTAACTCTAACTTCGGGGCTTCTTTATTATGAGGCACAGGCAAAGGTAATGGTTCAAATTTAGTGATGTAATTCGACGTTTTGAGTACTAGAATAGAGTCTAATAAGGTATTAACCTTGTTAATGATGTTATTTTCACCTATGTCGGACTCGAAATGTGTTAAGCAATGGAGAAGATGGTCTTTTGGGTGAGTTGAATTAAATGTTTGTGACACGAATGACTCTATAAGGCAAAGTTCTTCTACGGATTCAACATCATTGGGTTGTTTCATGAGGCTAAAAACGTTAACCTCAACCTTCATGTTCCCAAATGTTAAGGTCATATTACCATTTCGACAATTTATTATAGCATTAGCCGTGGCTAGGAAAGGTCGGCCTAAGATGATAAGAATACGCTTACCTTGGGTAGGGTGGGTATCAAGGACGATGAAATCAACAGGATAATAAAATTCTACAACTTTTATGATGACATCTTCTATTATACCTCTCAAAATTTTGATAGATCGGTCCGCTAGACTTAACATGACGTCGATTTTTTTTAAATCACCTAACCCCAATTGTTGATAAACGGAATAAGGAAGTAGGTTCACACTGTGATTAAGCCAAAATATTGCATTTTTATATGTATTTAGGTGGCTTAATATGCATGAATTTGATTTTAATTATCCTAAATGGTTAAGAATTGAGTTTTTATCATGAAATAGGATAGTATGTTTGTTTCTAGTGCATTATAACCTTTTTACAGGTTAAAAGTGAACAAGAACGAATCTAGAAGCAAATTCCCCTAAAATTAGTCATTGCCAGTCAAATTCGGAGCTGAATTGAGTTCAAGAAGTGAACCGAAAGCAAATTACAAGATTAAGCATGAAGAAAGTTGATGGAAGAGACTAAGAGAAGCCAATAGAGAAGTCCCAAGCAGAGAAGAGTCATTTGAATCAAACCGAGAAATTTTTGAATGAAGAAGAGATTCACTGCGCGCATTGCCTCTGTTCCGGTAATTTCTGGCATTTATCCGTACAGAATCTGAAGAAAACTCCTGAGACAAAAGTTGTAGATCTTTGAGTTAGATACGCGTGAGCGAAAATCTTGTGTCAATCAGAGTTCGGAGCGCAAAGTTATGGCCGAAATACGAACAGTGCGCTGGAGGAGCAGATTCCTGCGCAAAAGAATACCTAAATTTATGATGCAGATATTTATCGAATGGGGTCCTTAGCCTAGATGGAAAGTGACCAGCTCTCAACTCATGCTTAGTCCAGTGTTCGAATCCCGCGGCCAACAATTTTTAATTATTATTTTTAAGCTGACCCGAGAAGTTAAGGTGGAAGACTTAGTCTCTCGAGCCAACGACTTGATAGACGACAAAACTATTTTTAGCTTTTGGATTATTGTTATTATTATTATTTATTTTATTTTATTAATTAGTTTAATTTTTGAATTTTGAAAAAAAAAAGATATTTTTAGGTTTTAGGTTTAATTTTGAGTAAGGGAAGAAGGGCCGTCATTCTTTTTCTTTTGAGTAGAGGAGAACATCCGCCATTATTATTCTTCAATAATTCCAAATTTCTTTGCGTAACTAGAGAAAGAGATATTTTCATTTTGGTTTATAGCGAGTCCCATTACAGTTCTTCAAGAACTGCGTAACTGTAAGTTTCTCTTTTCATTCAATTTTATTTTTAATTTATTTCAATTAATGCTCATTAATGCTTATATATTGTTAGTTAATTATGTGTTTGAATGTGATTGTTATTGAAATTAATGCTTCATTTATAACTTTTGTTGGAATTTCCGCGTAGAATCCCGCGTAGAACCCTACAAATATGTGTTTTCTTATTTTAATCATAACTTCTTCGTTTCTTGGCCGATTTTGATGATCCACCTATCAAAACGACCGTATTTTAATTCTCTACAAAACCCTATTGATTTGGAGACTCAAATTCCAATTTTTCCAAAAGTCAGTAGGCCATTTGTGTTGCTGGCAGACTGTTTATTTTTCAAAAGTATTTACCCGTAATTTCTATTTTGCGCATGTTTTTAATTTTCGTTTGCTTTAAAATTTTGAGTACATTTATATGCTTATGTTTTTAAATCATTTTTCATTCTTGAATATAAATATGCTGTTTTATTTAATTATTTTATTGTCCATGAATTTATTAAATATGTTTGGCTAGTTCGTTAGTTAGGGGTCCGTAAGGAACGGGCATGCCGACGCGATAATTTTTCGGACCCGAATTAAATTCTAATTAATTTTTCATTGGTTAATAGGTCATTATAAATCTGATTTTTATTAAATTATTATCCTAGTATGCTAATAACATATTTTTATAATAAAATTAATAAAATCTTTTCGACAAAAGAACCAAACTAGTATGAATTATTATTTTTGCGCTAAACCCTAATTAGTTAACTTAGAGAGCGGTCTATACTCTCTAAATTAATTGGTTATGTCTCTATTTATATTTCAAACTTAAGTGTGCTGTTTTCGGTAGTATTTTTAAACCTTACTTTTTGATACCGAAATTGCCAATTTTGTGTTTTCACCGCCCGTTTTAATTTAAATTTGATTTTAATCATGTTTTAACCTATTTGAATTAAATTGTGGCTTTTACTCAATATTTCTAAACTCACTTTTAATAAAAGGTTTTGTAGTGTCAAGCACTACTTCACTTTAATAAACAAGTGTTTTCGGTAAAATTAAGTAATGCGAATTGATTCCATAATTAGTATTGGTACGTATAGTTCATGTCACGCATGAATTGTTGCGAAAAATATGAGTTTATGAGATCATTTAGCTTGTGAAAAGTACGCTGATTTTTAAAGAAAAATTAATTAGAAAAGAATTCTCGGTCCACCGAATTGCCCGTTGTGTTACCCGAAACTTATGGATACCCCTAACGCTTTTTATTCTTAATTTTAATTAAAGTTTTTTACGCATTTAGTTAATTTAGCACGCTGTTTTTATTATTTATTTTATTTAGCTTTATTATATGTTCTTGTTATTCCATTCCCTCCATATTTCATCTTTTCTTTATTTTTCTCTTCTTCCTCTTGAAAGAAATTTTTCTAAGTCAAAGAACTACCCTCCTCCTCGTGGATCGACCTCGGACTTACCGAGTTTTTATTACTTGACCGACCACCTGCACTTGGGTGTAATAACCTCGCGTTGTTTTCGCGTAGTCACACTGGCTCCTAAATCTAATAAAGCTTGTTCCTCAAAATTTTCTCCTATCTTACATTTGACAGTTGGACTACCCAGATCTTTGTGTTTAATCACAGCTTGGTTTTGTAAGAAGGAGGTGCAGTGCTGGGCTATGAAGGCTTCTTTGGGAACACTAGTTTTTCTTTTGACTAGATCTTTAATAAATTTAGCAAAAAAGGAAATTTGCTTTATGGCAGTAAGAAATGGGATATTAATTTGAAGATTTTGAAAAACATCTAAAATTTCACTGTATTGACAATCCTTTTTATTGTTGACTAGTCTTGATGGAAAATGAGCACGTGGAATCATTTCTTTTGGGGTACTGTCAATCTTAGGACCTACAGCTTGATCATTTTTATTAGTTTTAGGTAAATTGGTCCTAGTTTCTTCATTTTCATTTTCTTTCTTCTCAGCTTGTTGTGACTTATTATCCAGGAGCCCAATGTTTTCTTGATCTCGCTGTTGTTTAATTGTATCATCAGATTGAAGTGCATTAACAACATTGGCCTGTTCAGGTTGATGTTCTAAATTAAACATATTAGCTCCTACATTAAATGTTGTTCTACCTTTTGGATTTGGCTCAAGTTGGCTTGGTAGGGAACCTTTTTGTCTTTCAGCTAAGGCAGAGGTGAGTTGGCTTAATTGACTCTGAACAGTTTGTTGGAATTGAAGTTGACTCTTAGCTAAAATGTCAATATTATTTTCTAACTTTTGTATCCTTTGATTCGCTTATTGAGTGGATTGATCTATGGTCATGGCCAGCATTTTAAAAGTGTCTTCAATATTAAGTGAATTATTAGTAGATGGGACTGGAGCATTGTAATTTCGCATAGGGTCAGGAACTATTTCCCTATTACTATTGACCTGATATTGGAAGAACTATTGTTGAGGGACCATTGGTCCAACCTGTTGAGGAACTGGCCTATTTTGGGAGCCTTGAAAACCTGGTGGACCACCGACATTTTGTTGTTGTGAAGAAACATTTTGACTCCAAGAAAAATTGGGGTGAAATCGCATATCAGGGAGGTATCTATTGCCAAAAGTATTTGCCGTAGGTTTGTCAAAAGTATTAAATGCACACACTTATACATCAGAATCAGAACAATAAAAAGGACATGCTTGAGTAGTATGATCAAAACTAGAGCACAACCCACATGGGTTACTGGCGTTTAAAACTGGGCTCGGGCTATTTGAAGTCGAGATAGTCAAAGCATCAAATTTCTTACTTAAGTTTTGAACACCAGTAGATAGACTCTCTATGACAAATTTTAGGTCTGGATCAATTTTAACTTCATACATGCCGGGTTTCTTAATTTAAGTATATTCATTGCGGGACATGTATTCGCTACTACTATTCTACTTTTGTGCACTCTTAGCTAATTCCTCTAAAAATGTATAGGCTTGATCAGGAGTTTGGTCTTTAAATTTTCCTTTATGCATGGATTCAATCATTGTACGATTCATTGGGGAAAGACCCTTATAGAAGAAATGGACAAGACTCGCTTTATCAAAACCATGGTGTGGACATTTGATTAATAAATCATGAAAATGCTCTCATGTCTCATGGAATTCAGCATCTACTTTACCCTTAAATGTGCTAATAGCATCTCTCATTGATTGAGTCTTTTGCATAGGGTAAAATTTAGACATAAATTTCCTAGTTAGTTGTTCCCATGTTATGATTGAATTAGGAGGAAGAGAGTTTAACCACGAACCTGCCTTATCTTCTAAGGATAAAGGAAATAGTCTAAGCTTGACACCATCATCATCTAGGTTTTGGTTCTTAAAGGTGCTACAAATTGTAACGAATTTCTCTAAGTGAATGTATGGTTGTTCACTATCAAGGCCATGGAACTTAGGTAGCATATTAATGGTAGCAGGCCTAATTTCGAATTGAGCTGCATTAGTGGTTGGAAGGGTGATGCACATAGGAGGCTCAGCGGTGACAGGAGCGAAATAGTCATTTAATATGCGATTATTAGCCATTGTGAGATTTTCAGGTGGAAAGATTAATTGTCTTTTAATTATTCGACCACTTCTAAGTTGCATAAACTATGCAATATCCTAATTGCAAGAAAATCCTAAAAGCAATCTAATTAAGCAATGAATTTAGTGAGGGCTGAGAATTTTAAAATAATTAATGATCTAGGCTTGTCCTACTCTTATCGAGAAAATTGTAAGCTTACTAGTTAAGGCTTCCAATCTAACAACCGGTTAAGTTCCCAGGAAATACTGGAAGGGTCACAAACGGTCCCACTTAAAACCCAGCTACCTTCGACAGCAAGTTGCCGTTTTGACAGAACTTACATAGGCGTTGCTAAATTAAAAAGGTACTCACTGGAGTGGCCAACAATTATCTTGCACTGTCTAATTAATTTTAGATTAATAAATTTATGGATTGGGTTTAACAAGTGCAGGGTGATTTTTAACCTAGGTGGCAAGAATTGGTGATGAAATTCAATCCTTATCTTGATAGGAAAATTGCCCTTAACTAATATATTAATGCAAATGCTAAATTAAATATGCACAAATAAATAATCAAATAAATAAATAAATAAAATATAAGGACCTAAGTGCAAAGTGTCTAAGTTAGCTAACCTAAAGGCAAAAAAATATATATATATATATATATAATGAAAAAATATATATAATTTTTTTTTCAGATTTTAAAAAAAAAATTAATTTTTTTTGGTTTTTTTAAGTAAAACAGAAGCCAAGCTAAAAGAACCCAACTCTTTTGAAACAATCTAATTTAATAAGCTCTTAAAAACAGTTTAATTTAATAAAATAAAATAATTTAAACCTAACGTGCTGGTAAAAAAAACCAAGTCGAAAGCCCAGTCCAGCTTCGAAATTGTTTTTTTTTTTTTTAATAGTAAAACTGTGCAATCAAAATGAGCATGCGGGTCCAGGTGCTTTAAGAAACAGTGCATGAACCAAATAGTCTTTTTCTTTGAACTTTCTGTTTTTTTTTTTTTTAGAACTTTTTTTTTTAGAAGAATAAAAGAATAATTAAAACTTTTTTTTTTAATAAAACTTTCTGTATTTTATTCTGGTTTTTTTTTCAAACTTTCTGCTTTTGTTTTTTCAGAATAAATTTTTTTTTCAGATTAAACTTTTTACGTAAAAACAGGAAACAAAAATAATATTAATAAAACTGTTTTTTTTTCTGTTTTTTCAGAATATATTTATTTTAATAATTTAAAAAAAACGAAAGTCAGAATAGAACTCTCTTTTTTTTTCAGATTTAATTAAAAAAAAGGAAAATAAAAATAAAACTCTTTTTGTTTAATAATAAAACCGAGCACTTAAGCCAATGGCCTTGTAACCTAGTGGCATCCTCTCTAGTCTTGTATTAAAAAGATAACAGGTTCGAAACCCATGGATGCAGTATTCGAATTTAATAAAGTGATAGACTCCATGTAATTGTCTTTAATATGAATGATTAATCAAAAAAAAAAAAAAAAACCGAGCACTTAAAATATTTTAATTAGTATTATAAAAGTGGTCCAATCAATGCAATGGCTTTAAGAAAACAAAGCACGGTTATATTTTTTTTTTAGATACCAAAGCAGTGCACTTTTTTTCCACCCTTTTTTTTTTTGCATATTTAACTTTTGAAGTAAAAACAGAAAACAAAAATAATAATAAAACTGTTTTTTGTAACTGTACGACTAATTTTTTATTTTTTTTCCAGCAGTGTACGATTAATAATTTTTTTTTCAGAATAATGTTTCTTTCTTAATAAAAAAAATGAAAATCAGAATAAAAGTTTCTGTGCTTTTTTTTTTAAAGAAATAGGGAGGGAGGGAGAGGGTCTAAAAACTATATAGGATTTTTTCAAACTTCCTTGAAAATTATGAAACTTGAAATCAGCAACGGCGCCAATGATTTAAGGGGAATTTTTTTAAAATTATTTATTGTTGCTTAATTCCGCACTTAAATACAATAAAACCCTACTTTTGTATAAAATAATTAAACTAGTATAGCGAATAAGTAGGAGTCAATCCAAATTCAAGTTATACCTCAAAAGTAGAGAGTTTGTCGAAATCTAATATTTTATGAACCAAATTAAAACAGTTTTAAATTTTGATTTTTTTGAAATTATTTTAACTAAGAAACTAAAAATCAAACTAAACTAATTAAATTAAATCAAGCACGCAAGTAATCAATAATAAGAAATCCCAACGAAAAAGAATCCACCACCATGGATATAAACAAAAAAAGTATCTAATTATACTTTTAACATTCATCCCTACTATATAAACAAATTCAAAATCACCATCATTCTTTCTTTAAAACTAATGTAAATAAAAATAGGCATCGCCTGTATCTCCCAAATTGGTGATCACAAGAGATCCTTCCTTTATTTTAAAAACAATTAAAATACTAGAAAGAAAACGCACGTTATAGTGATGGTAATTTAAAAATTTATTTTAATTCGGGACGAAAAATTGAAAATCAATTAGAATTAAATTAAGCCCATTACATCCATGGCAGTTTCATCCCTCTCCTTTGAGAAAGAGTTTAACCAATCATATTAAATAAAGAACACATTAAAATAAAATAATAATTCATCATTAAAATTAAAACTAAAGTACTTAAATACAAACTATGAAAAATTTATACTGTATATTAAACGGATGGGAAGGTTAGGTGTGTATATTAAATTACTAAAATCCCCTTCTAGAAGAATAATAATTAATAACTCTAACAGCATTTGAACCTTTGATCTTTAGGTTAACAACATACAATTTAACCACTTGATTAAAATTATCATGTGTCAAAAAATAGATGATCTAGAATTACCAAACATAACGTTGCACATGCGTCAAGTGTGACAAGCATTCTAGTTTCTAGAATTACCAGAATTTAAGAAAAAAAATTAGTATCATTAGCGCACGGATTCTCGAACAAAATAAAATTTTCCAAATTCTAATTGAGCATCGGTTCATTTCTCAATTCAACACCTTCACAGAATTATACTAAAACTCAACATCATCTCCAGTAAATTCCTAATTATACTAAATTTTTTCTAACATTCGACATTTACTGAATTCTAGTTCAAATTGTAAAGCTTTTAAAACCCTCTCATTCCTAGAATTCACATCTAAACTTCTAATTCAGCATCAGTTCATTCCTCAGTTAATCAATTAACACATTGAAATATTTAATATCTACACTAAGAATTGTAAGTTGAATTCCACAAATGCACAAATTTTAACAAGAACAAGAGAAAATTGAGAAAAAAGAGAGGTGAAATTAAGAAAAATTACGTTCCAGGGACAACAACATCCATCCAAGGTAAAGTGGGACCAGAAGGAGGATTAGTTGGAAAATTGAGAAAGAACACAATATTGCACACGCATAGAGTGTCACGTATTCTAGTTTCTAGAGTTCGTATCTAAACTTCTAAGGCTCATGGTAACAACCCAAGAACAAAGCTTTGATACACATTAAGGCACGGATTCTCACCCAAAACAAAATTTTCCAACTTCTAATTGGGCATTGGAACATTTCTAAAACTCTACATCAGCACACCTACACAGCATTATACTAAAACTCTACATCATCTAGACTCCAATAAATTCCTAGTTACAATATTTTTTTCTAAAATTCTACATTACTAAATTTTAGTTCTAACTTATGTTAATGTTTTAAAAACCCTTTAATTTCTAGAATTCACATCTAAACTTCTAATTCAGCATCAGTTCATTCCTCCGTTCGTCAATTAACACATTTAACATCTACACTAAGAACTGTAAGTTGTCGATTGGTATTTTGTAATTAAATTAAATATAAAGTAAAAGTTCCATGGGAACCTATAAGATTTTTAAAATAAAAATATATTTTTATATCAGTGATGGATAGATCCAGTAGTTCGAGAATGGTGATAGGCCCAGTGAGGCTCAAATCTAAAGACATTACGTGAATACTCGTATTTTAAACCAACAATAATCTTAATTTATTAATTAAACTCTATCACATAACACTATAGTGTATTAAGATTTAGTAAGTGTGAAATATTATCAATTATAACAATACACATGGGTTAGTGATAAGTGCCCAAAATTATTAATTAAACCCGCAAATAATATTTTGTTATAATATAATTAATGCTTAAATTATAGAGGATTAATATTTATTTTGTCTTTTTATAGGGAAGAAGTAAATTATAATAAAAAGCTTAAAAATGTGGAAGAAGTCTAATGAAGATTAAAAAGGAAGACAAAGAAGAAAGAATATTCCAATTCAATATTCTCTCATAATTTGAATACAACTCCTTTTTCTCTCTCTTAATTAGAATCCTAATTGAACTCAAAGTTGTTATTTCTTCTACAATTCTAGTTTCCTAAACCTTGTAAACTTCTATCTCTCATTCCTATACATAAACCCATTCTCTACACCTAAAGATATAGAAGAAAATAGATAAAAAAAATAGATAGGAAAAATAGATAGAATATAGATATTATTAGAGAGTTCTAGAGAGAGAAAATCCTCCATATACTAGTTGCCATGCGGCTGAAGTATTGAAGGAGAAGAAGTGGACAGCGTAAAGTCTTGCGGCACACGCCAGTTCGAACATCATAAACATGGACGTTTTCTAGTTTTGTTTCTATCTATCATTGGCATAAAAGAAAATAACTTATTCGTATAAAAAAAAATTAGAAGAGTGACCATCTCGATCTATCCCATCATTGGTTAGAAAAAAAACATCTTTATAAGTTACAATATCATTTTTAATTTGTACCTATTTTTAAATTTAGAAAATGTAATTTTTTTCTATCAAAAAAAACATTTTTGAAACAAATTGGCAATATACATCACTTGTACAAAACAAATATCATGTTTTGATACATTAAAAAAAAGAGAGAGAGATTGTAGATGTATTTTTATAAATTAAAAAAATATAATAATTAATTTTAAGTCACACAAGAAACAAACGCAAAACATAAATTAATAATAATACATTATATTAAGCCAAGTGTCCTAATATAACACTAATTACTAAAAATTAACATTTTTAAAAATTTGGGAATTTTTTTTGTTCTAATTGGGATGAGTCAAGCAAAATTAAGTAGGGACTTTGAAAAAATTTGGGCGGGATTCTGAAAAAAATCGTGGGAGCAGTTGTAAAAAATTGGTCAACGAGTATGGGGAGGGAAAACAATTTGATACGAATCGGGAACTGCTAATAACCGTTCAACATTTGGAAGGGCTAAAACACCTTAAATGTGCTAAGATGTACATATATTTGGCACGTCTTTAAACCGTTCCAAATTGTGAGTGCCAGATAGCAAGATACATTGTAGTGAAACCGGTTTATAAGAAATAGTTTTTTAATAAAGTTTGAAAGTGTATGAATGCAATGAATGGGGGAATTAGCAAAAAAAATCCTAAGGTTTTGGGGTAAATGCAACTTAAACCTTAAAATATAAAATGTTGCAATGTTAACCCTAAAGACAATTAGTAGTGCAATGTTACCCTTTCCGTCCATCACAGTTAGAAAACACCAAACGGAGAATGACATGGCTGCTAACTAGGCGTCGACGTGGCTAATGAATTAGAAAAAAAAACCTTATAGTTTGGGATTACATGCAATTTAAACCTTAAAGTATAAAATCTTGCAATATTAACCCTAAAGTACAATTAATAAGTCGTCGACGTCAATAATAATGATACCTTTATAATCCAACTTCAGCCATAAGCTTATTCCTCCACGTCAATGCTGCCAACTCCGCTTCTTTCTTAATCTCCTCAGCCTCACCATCTCATCCCATTAACAAAAAAATACCATAATCTGAAAATCAAATCCTCTCGAGACGTAATCATAGGTGACGGCAAGTCCTTGGTGTAGGCTTTAATTCCCTGAAAGTTGAAGTGGCCCAAGCAATTAAGTACGAGCCTTGCTGGGACCTGAGATCTCTTCAATGCTTTTGGAGCTTCTTCAGGGAGCCTTTTGATTTCGAAGATGTGTGAAATGAAATAGATACAGAGGTTACGACCGTATAGATCTTCGCAGTGTTTTTTTAACTCTGATAGAAAAGGCGGTTTCTCAGGGTTTTCTACTTTGGAATTAAGAGGCGGGAGGTCAATTGGCAATTTGGGGTCAAAGTTTATACGGCTGTAATTGAGGTGGCCCCATAGGTCGTTATAGTGGCGAAGGAAGGTGGAGACAGTGGTGGAAAGGTTGCGAAGCTCTGTCACTGAATTGATGATGGTGGACTGGTGGTGTTTGTGTTTTCTGGTGGTTCTTATTGGGCATAAGTTGATTCTGATGCTAGTTTGCGGTCGTGTTTTGCCTTAACGGGCTGAGTGGCCATCGGCGGTGAAAGTTTAGTAATTTTAAATTGGGAGTGAGATTTTTCCCTATTTAGTGCAAGGCGGATGAATTAGAATGCTAGTAACAATAGAAAGATAAACCATATTTTTCCATCACCACACCACCATATTCTCTCGATGTCTTTATGATAGACTCTCCAAAACGGACTGAAACGTTTAACGTGTCAATGCCTTACTAATTGTACTTTAGGGTTAATATTGCAACATTTTATACTTTAAGGTTTAAATTGCATGTAATCCCAAACTTCAAGGTTTTTTTTTTGCTAATTCTCTAGCCACATCAATGTCTAGTCAGCAGCCACGTCATCCTACGTTTGGTGTTTTCTAACTGTGATGGATGGAAGGGCCACATTGCATTACTAACTGTACTTTAGGGTTAACATTGCAATATTTTATACTTTAAAGTTTAAGTTGCATGTACTCCCAAACTTCAAGGTTTTTTTGGCTAATTCCCCCAATGAATGATATATAATTCTTGGCTTTATATTATTTTCATATTATAGAATATCCTTGAAAATGTATAAGACAATGTAAATATTATTTTCATATTATATGATATCCTTGGCTTTATATATATATACACATTATTTGTATAATTCTAAAGTTTATTAATAGAGTATTATATTTGTGATAATATTTATAAAAAGACTCACGAGATATTATAAGTTTATTAATATATTTATAATCTAATTCTTAAAAATTGGATCTTGTTGATTCAAAATTTTGTAAATTTTAACATTTTAATACTACTGAAATCATTATAACCCATATGTAAATATATAAAATAATATAATAGTATTCTTTGAATTGAGAGAAAACATGCTAAAAATAAAACTAAATATAAATACAAATAACCAAAATAAGTAAATACTCTAAATATACCAATTAATACCGAAAAACCAAAAAATTACGAAAAACCGCATGGTATGGTTTTGGTTTCGTGTTTTGCAAAACTAAAACCAAAATTACCGAATATCATGATTTTGGTTTCGATATAGGCCAATTACCGAATCAAACCGACAAATTCTCACCCCTAACTTAATTAGAGTCAACGAATATGACTGTGCAACACTTTCTGCGACTATGCAACACTTTTTGCCACGATGCAGCACTTTCTGCAAATTCCATTCAATATAGCAACGATTGGGATATAAAATTTCCTCCAATTCATTTCATCTCAGCAATTGGAATATAGAAAGAAAAGCCATGTTATATAAAAGATATCAGAATTAAAGGACCCAAAATACGTTTTTATTGCATGAAGTGGGGAAAATTATGAACTGATTAGCTGGGTTTAGTTGTTCTGAGAAAAATAGTTCAAAGGGAAAAATTGAACAAAAATTGGAGGTCATGTTAATGTGGTATAGTTCCAAACGTGATTAAAATCCATGTCATAGTTTAAATTATAAAATATGAAAGTATATATACATGTATTGATTTATTGTTGTCTATTTGCTCTACGAATAAACATCCTATCTATATTTTCATGGTGAAGAAATCAAGCATAGAAAGATGGATCGTCATAGAGGTGAAATAGATGAGGCAAATTTATGAGCGGAGAGTTGAAGAGGTGAACTAGGTTAAGGAATTGTTTGATTAATTTTTTTTGATGTTTTGTATGAAATTTCAGAATGTTAGGTGGAGTAAGAAGAATGTTTATGTTAGTTCAAATAAAATTACCCTATTATTATTTAACTAATTAAAGTGGATATACTCATTAATTTAGTGTATATTTCAATATTAAATTGTTAAAAAATAGTACTTATAAAATTTGAATCAATAAATATTTTTATAAGTCTATCCACATTCACGAATTAATTTAATAGGTGATGCAGATTAACTTAACAACGCGAATTAAGTGCAAGAAATGACGGATAGAAATAAAATCAGCCAATCAATTTTGGTGCAATTTTACTATTGCAGCAAAAATATTTAGTGATATTTTTCCAGACCAACAAATTAAATTACGTTCTAAAAGTAAAATCAAGCTATAAAGAGACTGAATATGCAAAACTGAAAAATCAGAAAAATAATACTATTGAGCAAAACAAACTCTTAAATCCACTTGACATTATATGCAATATACAAATGAGGCTATAAATGGAATAAAAAATAAAACTACAATAGAATAAATTTTGTGTGAACGATGTATTCACCGCCATGAGGCTTAGAAGGTGGTGGTAGCACTGCCGGAGAAAAATACTGTATTTGCTATTGTGAAACTGTGGCGGTGGTCAAGAGCAGAGACATGTAGGGTCCCCGGGGGGCATGGCCCCACCTAAGATTTGGCCCAATTTTTTTACCAGTCTGAAGATGCAGGTGGTGTAGGTTATAAAGTACATACACTTTCTTGAAAGTCACATGTAGGGCTTGATAATTGTCGGACACTCTGACACTTTTTTTCTGACACTTGAATTTAATTATAACTTCTAATACTCTTAATGTTTCTTCATTATAATATCAACTGAGTATAAGGCAATTAAGCCACTTTTTATATTCCTTTTTTATTTTCTATCATTCTATAGAAAAAAATATTCTAAGTATGCTTTTTGATACTTTAATTATGGAATAATTTAGTGATCATGTTTTGAGTATTTGTATTATTAATGCAATCTAGTTTTATTTTATTAAATTCTTAAATATTTATAATTTTTATTGCATATATAATTCATTAAGAACATGTTTCCACCACCGTCATGTCTTGTATTTTGAAAAAATTGTGTGTCGCATATCGTGTCAAAACACGTATCGCGTGTGCTTCATAGGGTGTAAGTATAATTAAAGGCGTAAAATTTGGATATAGGTTGAAAAACGGGTGGGAAACATTGATATCGGATTGAGGGGCTATGCGAAATAAGATATAATAGTATAAGGTTAAGTTTTTTATTTTTAGAATATTGATGCTAACGAGCTCATCTTTCTCCTTTTTTTTTCTTTTGATTCAATTATGAAATTATTTAGTAGATGATTTTGTAAATGATTGTTTTGTAATATATATTGAGAGATGTTTTAAAGTTATTGATAATAACATTTTTAAATATGAAATCTTGAAGGAGAATATTATAATTAAATATATGATTTTTGACGTATAAAGTATTAATTATTTTAATATAATATTTTAATTTTATTCTTATTAAATATACATGTAAAAAAAAATTTAAAAGCGTATTAATTTGATCTTTCTTAAATTTAGTTCTTTGCCCCACCCCTAGCGGTGGTGATGACAATTTTTTCAAAGCAAGCGAGAGGTGCACGCCAAGAGATCAACGTGAAGAGAGAGAGAGAGAGAGTTCTCTGAAATGAGGATGGAGGACAGGGGAGAGAGAGATTGCTTGCTTCTTTGGAAAAAAAAATTGAAGTTTTTTCATGTGGCAGTGTCAAATAAAAAAATCCCCAAAATGCGTCCAAGTATATTTTAACATGTTCCTGTTAGACTCGTTAATGAATCGATTTAAATTGTATTGGTGTCGATTTTTATTGTATTTTAGGTGTTATTTTTTTGAGTATTTTATTAGGTGTTATTGTATTTTGAGTGTTATCTTTTCGAGTTTTAACAAATTATTTGATATGACTTATTATTAGCCGTTAAATACATATATAATTAAAAAACATCTTTATTTATATGATATTATATGTATATATTGTAAGTTTACCATGAATTAATAAATATATATGTAATACTTATACAAATTATATATATTCATATTAAAAATATACATATATATATATGTATATATATAATATTATACAACTATATATATTATTAACGTACTTAAATGGGTTATTATCGTGTTAACGAATATTAACTAACATGAGCAATTAATTTATTATATTTTATCGGATCAGCACTAATATAACTTGAAATTATTAAAGTTTTGTTCATTAATTTATAATATTATATTAATTCATATTGTATTATCATATCAAGTATTGTTTCGTTAGGTTTAATGTTCCCCGAAATTAGTTTCAAAAATTAAAAAAACATAAGACGATATATATTCGTATTTAATCTCCCGGTCAATGAAATTTCTTTGGAAACAGAGAAAATTTTATAGAGAATAGCTGTGAAATTTTTAATTGGGAAACGTGAATGTTGGACGGTACAGAAAGTGATTGATGTTTGTTGGGAATTTGACAATAAACGATTTTGTTGTCCGGGAAGGAGTACGGCATTTTTAAGTGGTTTAAAAGAACTCTTTATTAGAGCATTTTCAATATAATTGTTCAAAATTATTGTACAAATTTTATATAATAAATGAGTTTTACAAAAAAAAAATTACACAAATTTATTTATTTTATAATAGTTAATATTAATATTCATGTATAAAAATAAGTAATTCAATAAAAAATAATCACTTAAAGAATAAAAAATTATACAAGTGAGGAGAGAGTAGAAGTGGATAGAGAGAGAATGTGAGTAGTGTGATTGAATTAATAAAAAAAGAGAATAAGTGGATAGAGAGATAATCTTACTTAACTGTGTAAATCGGATGTTCAAAATACATAACTATTATACATAAAAACTTAGTTGGCATTGATTTTACATAATTATTTGAGAAACAAAAAAAATTATACTATGTAAATTTTTCACAATACTAAATTAGTTATTTTTACATAGTCCCATCAAAGATTTTCTTATACGAATTTTAAAGAAGGCATCTTCAATAAAATAGCTGAAGAAATTATATATTGAAAAATTAATTAAAAAAAATTCTATATGCATATTATTTTTTTTTTAATAGTTCCTTATCCATACTTTTCAGTTTTTTATTCAAAGAAATTTATAAAATAAAAGTCATAACTAGTAGACAAAAAATTATAATTTAGCATAAAAAATGAAAAGTCAGTTGCATGATGTGTATTTTGATTTTGTTGCATTATTATACGCTTATTATCAATGGTCACAGTATATATATATATTTATATATTATTTAGTTTTATTCAATTTAAGATTGAGATATTTTGAATAATACTGAATAAAAAAAAAAAAAAAAAGATTGAGATATTTTGAAATAGTTAGATTTTTGATGGATATGGAGTGATGATGATGGAGAGGCGTGGGCATGGATTTGATAGGACAAAGAGGTGGCGTATGAATTGAGTGATTTTATTTTTTTGCACGATTTCTTACAACTAATCTATCATTAATTTATGAAATTTTTATACAAATATTTAAATATTATTCTTTCAAAAATTGAAAAGTTTTCATCAATTCAAATATCTCCCGCTTCTTTCTCCTGCGACCCCTTAACTTCCGGTACTCTCACAAACACATTCTCTTCTTCTCCTGACGACAAAGCATCGAAGCTGTTAATCGTCGGCGCCGGAGCTCGACCTAGGTATTCATTCCCTTTCTCTCTCTATCTCTCTTCTCATTCTCTCTCTATATATCTTTCCCTCACATCACGTTGCTTTCGCGTTCATGACGACATCGTCGTGTGCGCACACACACACTCCTCCGTTGACTGATCGACCAGCACACACTCCTCCGTCGGAACCCGTCTCTATCTGGTACGTCGGACCCCATCTCTCCTCCATCTATGCTTCTTTCTAATTTATTTTAGGGCTTTTTTGTGTATCCTTTAAATCTGAAATCTGGGTGTTTATAATCGAATTTTTCGCAATTAGGAATTTTCAGTTTACATGGAAGTTCAAACTTTTTAGTAAAAAGTAAAAAGTGTCAGTGGGCTTCATAGTCAAATTTGTTTTTTGTTCATTATTTGTTTTATATAAACGAATTTTTCGCAATTAGGAATTTTAAGCTTGCATTTGTTTGTGTTTTGAAATCTGAGGTTGCATTTGTTTGGATTTCTCAGTTTTGAGTTTTCTTCTTTCAATAATTCTCAATCACGTTGTTTTTAGGATTTTTGAATGAATGGATTTTCTGGTTTTGCCTATGGGTTTGACTTCCGAAACCCAACCCACAAAGATATTAGAGCAAAAAACCCAAATCCAATCTTATTAATTAACTATGCCATCTTAATTCGAAAAAGACCTGTTTAGTAAACATGTTACACGATACAACCTGCCAAACTCATTTAATAAATAGGTTGTGTTAAACAAATAACGTGGCACAACAAGATTAACCTACTTTTTGGAGATTATGCTATCTATTTGTATGTTGCTTTTAGTAAGGGTTAAACCTTTGAAAACTAAAGAAATCAATTGAAGGCATGCAATAATTACATTTTTTTTCTTCTCAGTTTATCACGATATTTGCTTGGAGTTAATTATTTGTTTTGGTACTAAATAATGTAGCTGTGAAGAAGCTTGATTGCGATTGTGACCTTTGTTTCGTATCGTAGGTACGAGTCTTAAAGTGGTGAACTTCGAGAAAGACGCATCTCAAAGTGGTGATTAGTTGGGTATTAATTTTACAATTTTGTCCACAATATATATGGTTACAGATTTTTTTGGGTCTTTGCCACAAATTATCACTACACATGCATTGGGATAGGATTAATACCTATTCAGGAAATTGACTGACCTTGGCTACAAGTGCTTACGGTTGAAATTGACTTTTTTGAGACCGTTGAATCACAGTGCCTTTGAGACACGCTAATTAAAAGATGAGTTGCTCGAAAAGAAAACGAGTGAAGGAAGAAGATCCGACCGTTAATTTGATTCAGGAGGAAATAGGTATCCTTCTTAATCCCTTGCTTTTCTTATTGTAAATAGTATTTTTTTTTTCCGATTATGCTTTGAAACTTTGGGTTCTTTTCTGAACTCGTAAACCCTTAATTTACTTCTCATTTTGAGGTTTACACCGGTAATATCTTAAATGAAGGGTGAAGTTAGCACTCAGATAGAAGCTTATATAGAGTTATGGGAATGGTTATTTTCTGTTGAATCAATGGAATTTATTACTTTATATTGAATACTGATTTTGTTGTTTTTTTTTTCTTTTAAACAGGAAAATGTAAGTTCAATGAAGGGTCAAGTGATTTTTCTTCAAATATTTGCATATATGCAAACAGTTTTGTTAAGAGAAGTTTTATTTAAACTCAAAATATCTCTATTTGAACCTACCTAAATTAAGAAAAAAATTGATGTTCCTAAATTGTCCCCTTCGTCTCAACCCATCTAAAACCCTAATTCAGTCGCACACTGTTACATGCTTACTTTATTTTAGTTTACTTGTTACATGCTTAATTTATTTTGTTTTACTTTACTTGATATTTTATTTATGATGTTAACATAATATTTCTAGCGGTTAATTAGTTTTAGGAGAAATTATAGGAGTTAGTGGTTGGTTGTTTAGTTAGTTTGTGGTTTAAGTTTGTGGAATTAGTCAGATTGTTACCCAGGTTGTGAAAATGGTGGCTAAGAGTGTGTTTAAAGAGTTCCCGCATTTGGAGAGGCTGATGAATGGTGGATTTTGAGTGTTTTGGCCAAAATACCCGTGCTTCTGTTATTGACTAATGGTCAACTTAGACGGAGTGGGTAAAATGTAACCTTTTAAATAGTTTAATGGGTTACATGGAACCAACTTTAATTGGGTAACCACATGTAAATTTTCGGAATGGTTTAGTGAACAAATATAGTGTTTACTCAAAGAATTATGTATATAAGCGGATTCTTGTGAATAAAATTGTAAATGGCGAATATTGACGTTAAAATAGATTTGATGTTTGACTTTATTGGAGGTCGGGTTCTCATCACTTTGGATCATTCAGGGTTTTTTGTTCTCCTCGAAGTGGACCTTTTATTTTACAAATGTGTTCCTGCATTTGAAGAGGATGATGAACAGTGGATTTTGAGTGTTTTGGCCAAAATACCCTTGCTTCTGTTATTGACTAACGGTCAAATTAGACGGAGTGGGTAAAACCATTTAAATAGTTTAATGGGTTACATGGAACCAACTTTCATTGGGTGACCACTTGTAAATTTTCATAATAGTTTAGTGACCAAATAGTGTTAACTCAAAGAATTATGTATATAAGTGGATTCTTGAGGGAAAAATTGTATACGGCAAATATTGACGTTAAAATATATTGAAGTTTTACTTTATTGGAGGTTGGGTTCTCATCCCTTTGGATCATCCGAGGTTTTTTGTCCTCCTCGAAGTGGACTTATTATTTTACAAATGTGTTTGTATCATTTAAATAGTTTAATGGGTTACATGGAACCAACTTTAATTGGGTGACCACTTGTAAATTTTCATAATAGTTTAGTGACCAAATAGTGTTAACTCAAAGAATTATGTATATAAGTGGATTCTTGAGGGAAAAATTGTATACGGAAAATATTGACGTTAAAATATATTGAAGTTTTACTTTATTGGAGGTCGGGTTCTCATCACTTTGGATCATCCGAGGTTTTTTGTCCTCCTCGAAGCGGACCTTTTATTTTACAAATGTGTTTGTATCAATCCATTCCACCGGCTCTTGATTTTGGTGGTCTGGGATGTTAGGACAGGTTTTGAGATGATGAAGGAATGAAGGGATTTTTGGGAAGTTAAATTTCTTGGAAGATTTGGTGGCACAATGTACGGGTCTCTCTAAAAGCATTCTTTTTCAGAACGAAGGTTTTCTTGCCTTTTTTTTTTCTTGTACAATATGTGAATATATGAACGTTTATTTATAAATGATGTGTTTCGCACATATGAACTTCTTTGAGGCTAGCTCCAACTGTCTTGGATTTGAATGTTTGATTGCACATTTATGATATTTTGTGGCTTTGACACGGACATTTTCAATGTGCAGCTAAAGTGTCGAGATCGATCAGAGAAGAACAACCAGGGCACTATCTTTTAAAAATTAAGTCATTTTCTGTGCTGGCGGAATCAAAAATTGAAAAGTACGAATCAGATGAATTTGAAGCTGGTGGTTACAAATGGTGATTGTCTTTATATTCTCTTCTTTATACTTCACTACTTGTTGTCAATTTTGAAAGAGTACTCACAATAACTTTTGTACAATAATTCTAGAAGAAGGATAAATATAGTGTGACCACCATCTATTCGTTAAAATTAATGTGCGGTCCATATTGTGTTCATTGTTGTCACTGTACATTTTTTTAACCAACGAGTGATCAATTGATTGAAATATCAATATTTTTTGTCAAGAAAGCATGTCCCACTAGGGCTCAATTATGTAATGTAGATAAATTTATCTATCTTAATTGAGTTGTCTGTTTGGACTTGTCCATTTAGCAAACGGATTAGAGTTTGCTGTCTGTTGTGTTGGAAATCTAGTGAAACTTGAGTTCATCCTTCCCCTGTTTTACTGCAGAGTGTTTTAGAATAAATGCATTCTACTTAATTATTATTTACACTACTCAACACAAACTTTGTGGGTGCTCTAAATGACATATTCCCTGTGAATTGGTTACAATTTTTTTTTAAGTGTCCAAAAAACGAAGTTAAATGTTACACGATTATTTTAGAGTATTAAATCATTATTTATTATGAAGTATTGAATTTTAGGAAGCAATAAAGTGATGTATCTGATTATTACCCCTTCTCTTAATTACAGGAAGCTCTATTTGTATCCAAATGGTAAAAAGGATGGGAATGGAAACAATTATATCTCACTCTACCTAGCAATAAGTGATGCAAGCAGTCTTCCACAAGGTTGGGAGGTGAATGTGCAGTTCAAGTTTTTTGTCTATGATCATATAAAGGATAAGTATTTAACCATCCAAGGTATGTAGTCTCATGTATTACATATATGTGCTGCAAATATTGTACAAGGGGAACCAAAGAGTATGCAAAAGTGCTAATTTCTAAACAGAATAAGGCGATGAATTGCTCGTTTTTCATATAATTGGGTTCTTCTTCTTAATTAGCGTGTTATTTAATGGGTTGGTTAGTGTCCATTTTCTTTGGGATTTCATATAACTACAGGATGATATTCAATTTTGAAAATAAATTGTGTACTCTGTGTTGCCTCTTTAAGTACCAACTTAAATGACCAAATTGGTAGCCTAAATTGTGTGTTGGAAAGTGCATTGTTAAGTATATGGATTCTACTCAAAACAATGACCACTGCTTTTTGACACGTCACTTGAATATTAATTTGGTCAGTTAAGTTTGTACTTGAATCATTAATCGATCAAAGATTATTAGATATTGCATTACAATGTTGGTGTTTTGATTTATTCTATCGTGATAAAAGACACCGTTGGAAGTATAAGACGCTTTCATGTGATGAAGATGGAGTGGGGATTTGACGAACTACTTCCACTTGACTCGTTCAAGAACACTTCAAATGGTTATCTCCTTGAAGACTCTTGTGTATTTGGGGCTGAGGTTTTAGTAATACAGTACGGCGGCTTAGGGCAGTGTTTGGAGATGAAGAAACTAACCACTGACTTCAACAGCTATACTTGGAAAATAGGAAAAATTTCGTCTATAAAAGAGCTACTCCTGGAGTCTGAAAAGTTCAAAATTGGAGGGTTACAATGGTATAAAACAATGTTATGCTTTCGATTGTGTTTTTCGTTATGTATTAAATCCCTGTCTCAATTAAGATGCTATTTCTTACAGGATGCTAGAGGTCACGTGCAAAGGCAAAAGCTTCTCTCTCTATCTGAAAGTAGCTGATTATTCAAAACTTCCTCCAAAAACCAGAGTTTATGCTGAATACGAACTTGGGATAAGGTCCCCGGTGAATAGCATTCTCCCCAAAAAACTTGAATGTGAGTACCTTGAATTATCGTGCGCTTATTGTTGCTTAGTTTTTTTCTATTATTTTTAAGAGTTAATTGCCTTTTTGAATTATTTAACGATCAACAAATTTTATTTACTAACGTTCAATATGGTATATTGAATATGTTATAGGACGTTTGAAAAAGAATACTTGGTCCGTCTCAAAAAGATAAGTCCCAATTTGACTTTCATATATTTTAAGAATATACTACATTCAATGTAATCAATTGTTAAGGATAAAGCTCATTTTTTTATGAGATTTGGTACATTGATTTATTCTCAAGAAGGAAAGTTGGACTATCCTTTTGAGGCGGTGGAAATAGCAAAACGTGAAAGGTCTGTTTGATAACAAGTTAGAAAGTATGTTTCAAAAATTAATTGTTTTTTGTGAGAAGTTAGGAAAATGAATTGAGTGATGCATGAGACGCCATGTTTCCATTGAATAAACATTTGATTGGGAAGGAAGAATATATATATTTTTATCATTATTAAAAGTAAGGAAAGACAAAAAACATCTAGTCATGAGATATGGAGCACATGTATTCATAAAAACACAATTGTTTTTGTAATCAATTTCTGGCCTCATTATCAAATGGACCCTAATGAAAGGAGTATTTTGCAATACTTGGGGAAAAATCTTCGTTTTTATTTTTTTGTCCTGCAGGCACTAAATGGTTCAAAGGCTCAAATGGATTTGGCTTACGCAGCTTCATGTCGCTGAGTAATCTAAATGACTACATAGTGAATGATACATTATTTGTTGAAGTTGAAATAAATGTTATTGGTGTGACCAAGAATCTTTTGTAAAAGTTAAGGAGGTGTTTATCGCTAGACCATGTTCGGATCTTTTTTGTTGTAAATGTTATTGGTGTGACTAAGAATCTTTTGTAAAAGTTAAGGAGGTGTTTACCGCCGGACCATGTTAGTATCTTTCTTGTTTTTGTTGTACGCAACGAATGTTTTGGGTTGCTACTCTTTTGTATGGATTATAAAATATTGGATCTCTTGCATACGTTACAAAAACTTTGATCAAGACTTGCTATATATGTGAATGGCTTGTCTAATGTAATGGTTGTGCATAAAGAAAATCCATTTTTTTTAGCTGGCAATAATGTTTTATTAAAGTCATATTTGACCTATTCTTCAAGCTACGGAACCGTCTAGTGGAATATAAATATATGATACATATATCCTTGTGCATTTATAAATATAATATAATATTGTGAAATATTTTTATTCTACCAGAAATATTTTATTAAGGTCATATTGTGGCTTATTCTTCGAGTTACAAAATCATCTAGCTGTTAATCTCAAGACTTAATGGATTAAAAATTCTCTACTATATTCGACTAATTGGGTCGAATTTGAATAGAAATTTGAGTCATTGGCAAGTCTAAGATAACACTTTTTAATAATTAATTTATGATATGTTTGATGGTTTATATTCATAAATAATTCTTTTGAATGAAATAATTACTTTGAGTGATAGTTGCAAGCTCATTGTAAAAATTTGGGAATTGGATCCGCATGATCTTGACTCAAGCCTTCAATGTCGTTAATTATAACTCTAAGGCTCCGTTTGAAAGTAATAAGAAAAATAAAAATAAGTTGATGCATTTGATGAGATAATCTCCTTCTCATACTCATTTTTGTGGAATTTTTTTTTTTACCATTACCCGAAGAAAATTTTGTTATGGAAAAAAACAAAAAGTAAGAGTTAATCTTACTACATCTTTAAACTTATTTTCCATCTTCTCATATAAATTTGTTATTTTTCTTTTCATTTTTTATGTTGCTATCAAATGAAGCCTAATAATTTTGACTGCGCTGTGGTCCTTGGACTTCTCGTTCTCGTAAGATTACTTCTACACATTTTTCGTTCTTTTGTTTTCTCTTTTTTTCACTTAGTGTATCTCCAATGAAATAACCAAAATTAAATAATTAAAATGACTTTTAATTATCCATCTAATAAATTATGAAAGTTAATAATGTAGGCATTTTCGATGGTTATTTTTTCTCAATAATTAAATTTGTGGATTCATTATATTGATTGGACACAAATTAATTAATTTGAATTTTGTTTAAAAAAAGAGGGAAAGATGATCTAAATTTGAAAAGATTCTCTTTTAGTCAGTCGAATTAGTGGTTCCCTCGTTTTGGTTATTGAAAAAGGTTATTAGAGTATATCCAATGGGACTCTGTAAAAATATGCAACTCAACATTGTGTAAAATTTAAACATTGTGTAATTTTTTTTGTTTTTTCAATGATTGTGTTTAATTAATGCCAACTAAGCTCTAGTGTATATTGGTTGCGTATTTTGCACATCCAATTTACACAGCTAAGTAGGATTGTCTCTTCACCCACTCATTCTCTCTCCTCATTTGTGTAATTTCTTATTCTTTAGGTGGCTATTTATTATTGAACCACTTCTTTTTATACATGAGTATTAATATTAGTTGTTGGAGAGTAAATATGTCCGTGTAAATTTTTTGCAAAAACTCACTTGGCATATAGGATTTACACAATAATTTTGCACAGTCTTATTAGAGATGCTCTTAGAGTATCTCATATTTCCAATGGTATAATCAAAATAATAATTATAATCAATTGAAACAATGTTGGCTAAAAATAATACCCCAATGGTATAGTAAAATGTTAGCAACTTTTTAACCAATAACCAAATCAACTCCCTTTATAATCAAGAGGTATTGATTGGGCCAGTCTTGTTCAGTCCATTTGGTCTGGGCTTACGACGGGCTTTATCTTCCTCGCCGGAAACTTATGGTCGGAAAACTACATTTTAGCAAAAACTGGTTTTTTACAAAATCAGATCTATAGATTTACGAATGTAGTTTAACTAAAAAAATTAAAGATCTAGAGATGTACTTGCTAAACAATCAAAACCAAAATCTTAAAATTACAGATCTACTGATCTATATTTATTAACAAAGCTTATTTTTCACAATCAACCAAAAATTAAACCAAAACAGAATAAGAAGAGAAAAATGAGAGACAGAGAGAGAAAGAGGGGTACATGTTGTGCCCGCTGGCACTTGGGTCAGGCCCGGGGCACCAACCGGGCCCTCCGGTTTGCGCACATAGTAACGATATTGTCCCCAACTTAAACACCTTTGAGCTGTCCATGTAGATCACCACTCAACAATGTCCATTTGCAAGATCGTCTACCTTTTTGATCAATGCACATCTCGAGGTACACCCTCTTTCACATTACTCGAGGAACCTGCACAACCACTTTGACAGCAGCACCCCGAGTGTACGTAGGCGGCAGCGACTCCACCCCCGGCTTCTTCGACTAGAACTTCACCATAAGCTCCACCAAGTCTTGCTACTGGGATGCTTTTTGTAGGGACTTATCACCTTAGGCTCTACCAAATTCTTCCTTGACTGCACCAAGTCTAGTTACCGATTCTGCTTCACAAGTCCGTGGATCTACCATTGCCTCTGATTCTAATTATTGTGCCCGCTGGCACTTGGGTCGGGCTCGGGGCACCAACCGGGCCCGCCGATCAACACACATGGTAACGATATTTTTTCCAACTTAAACATCTTTGAGCCACAGGTATGGGTTTATCTTAAAAGGCATCGTTACTATGTGGAGACTCCCCCCACTTATATACCCATGTTGAGTTCTATAATTTTTCTATGTGGGATTAATGGTTTGAGCCAACAATTCTCAACAATCTCCAATTCTCAACAATCTCCACTTTGAATTAAACCAGTCTACCTTGGCTCCACCTTGGACTAACACCTGTCCGACTCCACCTAGACCTATACTATAGTCCACCATGAATCCACCTTTGAGCTGTCCATGTAGGTCACCACTCAACAATATCCATCCGCAAGATCGTCCACCTTTTTGATCAATACACATTTTGAGGTACACCCTATTTCACCTTACTCGAGGAACCTGCATAACCATCTTGATAATAGCACCCCGGGTGTCGTAGGCTATAGCGACTCCACCCCCGGCTTCTCCGAGTCTAACTCCACCATAAGCTCCACTAAGTCCTGCTACCGGGACGCTTTTTGTAGCGACTTATCACCTTAGGCTCTACCGAGTTCTTCCCTGACTACACCGAGTCTAGCTATCGGTTCTGTTTCACAAGTCCGTGGATCCACCATCGCCTCTGATACCAATATATTGTTGTGCCCGTTGGCACTTGGGTCGGGCCCGGGGCACCAACCGGGCTAGCCGATCCACGCACATAGTAACGATATTGTCCTCAACTTAAACACCTTTGAGCTGTCCATGTAGGTCACCACTTAACAATGTCCATCCGCAAGATCGTCCACCTTTTTGATCAATGCATATCTCGAGGTACACCCTATTTCACCTTACTCGAAGAACTTGGGGTCGGGCCCGGGGCACCGACCGGGCCCGCCGGTCCGCGCACATAGTAACGATATTGTCCCCAACTTAAACACCTTTGAGCCACAGGTGTGGGGTTTTATCTTAAAATGTCTCGTTACTATGTGGAAACTCTCCCCCAATTATATATCCATTTTGAGTTTTACAATTTTTTCATGTGGGATCAATGGTTTGAGCCAACCATTCTCAACAATCTCCACCTTGGATCAAACCAGTCCACCTTGTACTAACACCGGTCTGGCTCCACCTAGACTTATACCATAGTCCATCATGAATCCACCTTTGAACTTGTAGGTCGGAAAACAACCCCAGAGGGGGTGAATAGTGTTTAAAAACTTTAATGCGGAATTAAAATTTTTTTCAAAATGTTTAAGTAAAGCAATTTAACTAAACATGTTTATCAAGGAAAACAATCAATCAAACAATTCCAAGAGCAATCAATAATCAATAATAAAACAAGTAGATAAAGAGATTGAGTAAGAAAGATTGAACTGATTTGAAGTTCAAGGCTTTTTTTCCACACGGTTTTGGTTTACCAAACCATAGTCCGCGCTCGGTTAGTTCCCCGATGATTTCTACTAAAATCAATCTCCTTCCAGGTGAAGATCAAACCATTACAGGTGTATCCTCTCACACTCTTTACAAATATTGCTTGACCACAATATTCACACAAGAAACTCTCTCTTGCTAACCTTGTGAGATTTACATCTCACAATTTCTAAACAAGAATTTACCTTCTTGTTTTTTCTATGAGATTTACCTCTTACAATTAAATTCTAATTGTTTGGTAATTCATACCAATTTACAATAACTTTCTCAAGTGTGTAAAGAATACAATTTGAAACTCACACTAGAGTTATCCTATTTGATCAAGATGATATAGCTAGCTCAAATGATTAATGATTTATCAAAATAATTCTTGAATCTTTGAATGTTGAAGATAAATGAAGAATAGAGTATATGAATGATTCAAGGTGGTCAAAATGTGTCTTAGATGGTATATATATAGTCCCAAAAGTGATATAGCCGTTTATGAGATTTAGTAGAAGTTTGGTATCAAAAATGTTAAAAAATTATAAATCCAACGGCTATATTCTGGAGCATTAGTCGACTGAACAAATCCATCAGTCGACTGATGGACCTTTAGTCGACTGAGCAAAGCTGCTTAGTCGACTGATGGACCTTTAGTCGACTGAGCAAAGCTGCTCAGTCGACTGATGGGATCTATTCATCAGGCCAAAATCCTAATTTTTGCACTTTTGCATTTTAGCTCCAAAATTAATTCTAATGCTTTGAGGACTTAAAAAATAAGTTTATAAGACACCTATTTTTGGAAAAAAACTCAAAATATGATCATTTGAATTTAATATGAATTTATTTGAAAATCGAATTTTGTAAGAATGATGTTTTCAAAGAAATTTTGATTCAAACTGATTTTGATCAATTTAAGAATGATATATCAATATGTATGAGTTATATAAATAATCAAATAAGAAACTTTACATTAATCCTAAGCAAACACTCAATTACCTCATAGGTGAGTCTTCGAATGCTTTGATCTGTTTTTTCAAATTGATTCTTCCTTGAAGCTTTTGCATCTCTTTGATCTTGATCTCCATGAATATAATTGATGATGAGATTGATCTTCTTGCTAGTCCATTGCTTTGTTGACTAGATCGGATATTGATTGAATGATTCTTGTCATGCTTCTTTTGAGCAATCATGCTATTCTTGATTTTTCAAATAAAAAAGCTATAATCTTAAATCAAGAACATGTTAAATTACATATGATTAATTTATTGTTATTATCAAAATAATATGAAGACCTTTAGGTCAACAGAACTGTCCATGTAGGTCACCATTCAACAATATCCATTTCGCAAGATCATCCACCTTTTTGATTAATGCGCATCTTGAGGTACACCCTATTTCACTTTACTCGAGTAACCTGCACAACCACCTTGACAGCAGCACCCCGAGTGTACGTAGGATGTAGCAATTCCACCCTCGGCTTCTCCGAATCTAACTCCACCACAGGCTCCACCAAGTCCAACTATCGGGACGCTTTTTGTAGTGACTTATTACCTTAGGCTCTACCGAGTTCTTCCCTGACTGCACCGAGTCTATCTACCAGTTCTGCTTCACAAGTCCTTGGATCCACCATCGCCTCTGATACCATTTGTTGTGCCTGCTGGCACTTGGGTCAGGCCTGGGGCACCAACCGGGCCCGCCAGTTCGCACACATAGTAACGATATTGTCCCCAACTTAAACACCTTTGAGCTATCTATGTAGGTCACCACTCAACAATGTCCATCCACAATATCGTCCACCTTTTTGATCAATGCACATCTCGAGGTACACCCTAGTTTACTTTACTCGAGGAACCTAGGGGTCGGGCCCGGGGCACTAACTGGGCCTGCCGATCCGCGCCTATAGTAACGATATTGTCTCCAACTTAAACACCTTTGAGCCACATGCGTGAGATTTTGTCTTAAAAGGCCTCTTTACTATGTGGAGACTCTCCCCCGCTTATGTAATCATGTTGAGTTCTACAACTTTTTCATGTGGGATCAACGGTTTGAGTCAACCATTCTCAACAATCTCCACCTTGGATCAAACTAGTCCACCTTGGACTAACACCGGTTCGGCTCCACCTAGACTTATACCATAGTCCACCATGAATCCACCTTTGAACTGTCCATGTAGCTCACCACTCAACAATATTCATCCGCAAGATCGTCCACCTTTTTGATCAATGCACATCTCGAGGTACACCATATTTCACCTTACTCGAGTAACCTGCACAACCACCTTGACAGCATCACCCCGGATGTACGTAGGCTGTAGTGACTCCACCCTTGGCTTCTCCGAGTCTAACTCCACAATAGGCTCCACCAAGTCCAGCTACTAGGACACTTTTTGTAGCATCTTATTACCTTAGGCTCCACCGAGTGCTTCCTTGACTGCACCGAGTCCAGCTACTGGTTCTACTTCACAAGTACGTGAATCCACCATCGCCTCTGATACCAATTGTTGTGCCCGCTAGCACTTGGGTCGGGCCCGGGGCACCAACCGGGCCCACCTATTCGCGCACATCGTAACGATATTATCCCCAACTTTAACAACTTTGAGCCACAAGTGTGGGGTTTTATCTTAAAAGGTCTCGTTACTTTTTGGAGACTCTCCCCCACTTATATACTTATGTTGAGTTCTACAATTTTTCCATGTGAGATCAATGGTTTGAGCCAACCATTCTCAACAGTTCATAATTTCCTGATCATATAATCAACCAATAATAGAACACTTCAGTATATAGTTCGCCACCAATGTTGTATAACTTGATCATAGCAGGATATAAAAGCAAAACTACTAGCAAAATGCATAAATCAAATTTCTACGACAAAAAAACAAGAAATTAGATGTTCAAAATCCAGAGCCGGTCCTTGTCATTTTTAGACCATGGGCGAAATCTTAAAATGATGCCCCTCTTATAAATAAATATATTAATTTTTTTATATTAGAAAAACAAATTAATTTTATTTTAATGAAAATAATTTATATTCCACCAAAAAACACATTATAATTAAGAATTTAAAGTGTTTGCAAGGTTCATTTTAAAATATACGAGTTTACATGCTATCAAAACCAATACGACAAATAATTCAAACACTTATATGTTTCATCTTCGATCTTCATGTGTATTTTATCTTCTAAAAAGTTTCTAAATGCTCCAAAGCGACACCGCATACTAAAACGTACTTACAAAATAAAAGCAATGATGAAATTTTGACCAAAACAATCATTTTAAATAATTTATTTTTGCATTTTTAGCAGTAAAATCATGAATTATATCTCCATAGTCAAGATTTTATGAGCTTTCATTTTCAATGCATAAAATTGTTAATCCTTTTAATCTATCTTGACTCATGGTGGTTCACAAGTATAATTTGTTTCATATGATTCACTTTGTAACATTAATTGCAATACTTGTAATTCTGAATATAAGTACTTTTATTAACATCATAAATATTAACTTTTGAAACATATTTAAGATTTATGCAAGATCTTCTCAACTCATCATCATCTACTAAAACTAACTTTGTTATATCAAACAAAAATCCAAACATTGATTGAAAAAATTGTAATTGTTTTCTAGGAAAGATACTTTATTAAATAATTATTTTTTAACACACACACACACACATATATATATTATAATATTATATATACATATAAAAAAAATTAGTGCCCCTTCTTACTTTTGGGCCCTGGGCGATCGCCCTGCCTGCCCTGCCCCAAGGCCGGCTCTGCTAGTGTATCACCGTGTACCTCTGAAAATTCACCTCAAAGATGCACAGTCTCGGAATGATCCAAAAATTCTCAAACAAACAATCAAAATATGTATACTTCTAGTATAGACAAATTTTGAGAAACTTTTGCTCGATCAAAACACTCACAATTAATTTTCAGATCTACAAAAAAATATCAAGAACACATAACAAATCTAAATTCTCTCTCACTAAAACTTAACACAATACCCTAGATATAGATACATCAAATCAAACAACACCTCACCTTGAGAAACAATCAATCGCGCAGAGATAAACAAAGAAACACAATGCGATTGCCTAACACAATAATGAACAAAAACTAGAAGATGAAGAAACTAGGTGTTTTTAGGGTTTTTTTTCTCTTGTAAAAGAAAACAAAGAACAAGAGAGAAGAGAGAAGAGACAAGCAAGAGACGTAGATGGAATATTTTTTGAGAAATAGTGATAATCAATAAAAATAGAAATTAGAAAATAGCATATATATTTTTCTGAAAAGTCACATGGATTGACAAATAATCACCGTAGATAAGCAATATAACAAGTGGTCTGGATTAAACCAAAAGAAACACAATTAAGTCAAAACAACTTACTTTAAAATCACTTAACTCTAAAAACTTCTTTCCTCATGATAATAGATAAAATTTAGCCAAAATAATAACAATTACTGAAAAACCAATAGTAATACTATCTTTAGAAAATAATTTTAAACCAAAATAAAATATTGTAGAAAAATATTAGTAGAAAATAACAAGAAATATTATTTGGAAAATACTTTTGGATCAATTACCATTCTCTGCAGGTGTTCTTTTATCATCGGTGACAACACGGCAATAGCACTCGAGCGGATCAAACACTGGTAGATATGCACACTAGACAAACTTTATCTCGAAATGAACAATTACAGAAAACCCAATGACCAACCTTGGGCCTTTCATAATGTGGGTGATTAATTTGACAAGTTTTGTGTGCCCTTATTCTTTGAATTTGCATAAGGCAAGGGTTGCTAATGTGAAGAAGAGGTTAAGAATGAGGAGCAAGTGAGCAGGAAAGACCCGCTAAGGGTGTTGAACAAAGATAGCTCAATCTCTTACCTCAATTCTCACAACTAGAAGCAACGTGAAAGTAAGTAATTATAATTATCCTGGTAAAAAGATGTCTTGGAAACTTTTTTTTTTTTGTCCAAATTTATGATCACAAGTGGTACAAATTTATTTGGTCTATACTCATAAAAATTTGTTTGTGCAGTGAATTCTTGATATGGCAATAGAGCTGCCTTTCAAATTTGTTATTATGGCTTATATTCAATTTGGATGTCTGCATCTAATTTGTCATCTGGATTCCTAATTTCTATGAATCCAAGGATCCTTATATTTTAGGCATTTATATTTTTCCATAATTTAAGACCTAATTATACTATTTTTTTTTCCCAATTTATGTTGTCTGACAGTGGTGCTTCTGATGTCATGTGCTATAAAGGTACTTCTTTTATTATCCTCTTTGTTTTTGTTGTTTTTCATAACTGCATGATGAATTATATTTATAAGAGCTCTTATATCCTTTTTATTTACAAGAGCATTTGGGATTTTGTCACACTAGTAGTGTGCGTAGGTCACTTCGAAAGTATTTCTGTTTGTATTTGTACTCTTTTTATTATAGTGGAATAGGTTGTGAGGTTGGCAGCCTCTGTAGAGTTTTTTCATTCACCTATTGAACGAGTTTTACTAGGTTATATCGGTGTGTTCTTATGATTGATTGATTGTGTGTTTGTTTGTTTACTGTTTTTTAATTTGAATCTAATCACGCCAGTACTTGAAAGACAGTCATTTTACAATATTGTTTTTATAAATCTAAGGCTATTTCAAACATCTTGTTTGGATCTTTGTTTAATCATATTTGGTTCTTTCACATTACCTTGAAAATTCCTAGTCTTAAGTTTTCGTAGATTAATTTGAGCAAACTTGTTACAAGGCAATATGTGGTCGTTTGATTATTTATCTTCCTAGTTAGGATGCATAAAGAAGGAGAAAATAGTAGGCTTGATCTCTTTCTTCGGAACAAGTCACAAGTATTTACTATATTTCAAGAGACTAGCCATGAAAATATTCTCACTTTCGGAGGATGTCAATTTTCCAAATTATTTTATACGGTTCTAAGGTAAATTCATTACGGGAATCAATTAGCAAATCATAAATGATTCATAAGAGAAAAATCCAGATTAAACCCACTCAAATTTTCCCATTCGGTTCAAACTAGAGGTGCGCTTTCTACAATGGCCAACAAGCTCATGAATTCATCCAATTTCCCATCATTTAGATTTGTACAAAGGGAAAAAGCTAAGAAAATAAATTGAAAGAGTTCCAAGAAACGAATGAGATTTGGTTCAAAGTGAAAAGCCAAACAAAAACAAAGACACTTTTGTAATTACATATTCCACATGAGAAATAAATGTAATTTTCTGTTTCTAGTATGTACTGATTAGGATGATATTAGCAAATACTCCCTCTGTATCATTTTCCCTTTCTAGCATATCTCAAATTATATTTTCAATTTTCCGCAAAAGAAAGTAATTGTGCTTTATCTCCCTGTTGACTCGACTGACCAGTGCCAATTACAACTCACAAATTGTTGACAAAAGAAGAAATGAAAATTTCTAAAACCCTAGCTATTAACACTTTTTAAGCACTTTAGCTCGAATAAATTCGACCGCTTATTGTTGTACTATCACAATAACCACACACTCCATTCATCGATATGAACAAGTTAAATTTCGCAATCCCTATACAAATTAAGAAACTTGTGCATTTGGAGTCCACGTACTTCTTTTCCTTGCATTTCCACTTGTACCTATAAAAAAATTCCAAAATAACTAGGTGAGCCAAGTTAAACAAGGTGCAAGCAAGGACACCCAAGTTAACCACTATTGGGACTACACTTAATTACAAATTTACTAAATGCTTTTATTCCATAAAATTGACTAAACAATATACCTTAAGAACAAAGTGCTTCATCTTTATCCAATGATGAAAATTTAACTAGCATATATGAGGAAAAATGTAGCATTAAATGAGAAACTAACAAGACATGGTTAATATTGGACTAACCAATAAGCCATGCTCCATTTATGTGCTCGACCCATAAACACAAATTTTCTCTTCTATCAGGACTTTGCAATATGGGCACATACCCGCAAAATCGCTCATCTTGTTGCAATTAACACAAGTCACCTGATGAGCACAAGGTAAAAAAAGAACCAAAGCTTCGCTCTTTGAGCATGCTATGCATTTCCTACTTTTGAAACCTTCGTTTGTGGAAGAATCTTGTAAAGTGAGTGACGCAAGAGGCATTGCATCCGCAAATATGTCAACATCAAATGCGTGTGTCCTCGATGTTCCTTCAAATAGTAGACGCGATGAATCAGCAGACCTTTTAATATGAGATAATTCTTCCTCCAGTCTTCGTTTGTCATCCTTCATAAGCTGAAAATCTATCTCCAATTTTTGGGTCAACATTGCTTGATTCCTTTTAATACCAGCATCTACCGCTTTATTTAACTTATTTTCTTCTGAGACTCGGCCAGTTATCAACTCCTTTTGCTTCAACTCCTCCCTTAAGTTTTCCTGTAGTTATTAATTTGTAATTGTAAATCATTTCTAAACTCCATTCCCCCCAACACCCCTTCCCTTCTAAATTTGAGTGCCGTTAGATTTGAAGTGACACTTTTCCCTCAAAAAAAAAAATATTTGAAGTGACACTAAAAATGATTTATAGTATAAATTTGGATAGCTAATAGCGATATCCATCTAAAGACAACAGTCGAGAATCTTTAGGAGGTAAAATATGTTTTCAAATAAACAAAGAGCCTAGAACAAAATAGAAGATCTCAAGAATGCATGGTATATAATTTAAAAGTCCTACAATGATATTAGGTTATACTTGATTTTCTTTGCACTAATATTCTCTTGCTTCTTATATATAAAATTATTTGACACTGAAAATAATACAAACAATAAATAGCTTAGCGATAGAGATAGAGGTAATTAAATTATTAAACTCTTGCCAGTAAAAAGTATTCAAATACCATTAAATAAATACAGAGTGCTATTTTTATTTTATTTTATTTTTTTTGTAAAACAAAATTCACAAAAGCTAAATCAGACCACAAAAATGTAACAAAAATTCAATAACTACCAATGATTTAAGGATTTATAATATATGTAATAGATTGTGTATGTATGTGTATAAATATTGAATGTCACATTTCAAATCATCATAAAATTGGCAATGTCTACATGCCTAACTAGTTACATAAATGGAAGGCACAAATACTAGAGTATAGGGTCACAACACTTTGTAATTGAAAATATAACACAAATCAAGCAAGAAATACAAGCAAAATCACATATAGTAATAATTTATTTTTATTTTTTAAAAAAAACCTTGCAAATGATTTAAAATATTTAACATATATATATATATATATCTTAATTAAGAGAATAACTAACCTCATCTTCTTGTATAGCCTTCTTGACTTGAATTGCCTCTTCGCTCAAAGCAATCTCCTTCGCTTTGTCTTCCAGAAGTTGCTCCTCAAGCTCCGAGCATAGCTTCTTTATAGCCATTACCCTCTTTGAAAGCTTTTTCTCCATCTTCACAAAATCAAGGCCCTTTACTCTGTACTCAGTGTAGCTCAACTTATTTGCTTCACTATTTGCCACATACGTCGAGTTCATAAGCTCGAGCCTCCTCACGTGCTCATTTACGCATTCAAGTTGAGTACTAACTTTCTTTAGGATACTATCTTTCTCACAAATCTTCTTATCAAAGAATTTGTCTTGGAGTCTTTCTTTATCCTGGAACGTCGTCCTTTCTCTAACGGATCTTTCTAGCTTCAAAAACTTGAGCTCTACAAGAGTGCAACTGAGCCTCTGGGCTGCTTGTACGAATTTCTTGTTGGCCCACTCTTTTCGTTCCTTTAATTTTTCCTTAAGCTCTCGAGTGTAGCTAACCGCACTCATAATCGAGTGATTTTTTGGGTGATCTGGGCCGTACTTTATCCCCTCTTCAACAAGGCTAAGATACGACTCGTCTTCCTCGTCCATGCAAGCGCGTGTTCTCTTTGGTTCATTGATTTGAAAAGAATCAAGCAAACACGTTGAATTGGTTGAGGACTCCACCATTTCCCTCTTAAAAGCGGTTACAAGTTTCGACACATTTTCCTCCAAATGCGCTTCCAACTCTAGTGTAAGGTTGATTTTCTTAAACAAGTCAACATTTGGACTAGAGTCAATAGTACTCGTATTCGTATTACTATTACACGTATCACTACTAATACTCCTATATTCCCCCAAAACTGAAATCCCCTTGCCGTTAAGATTTTCAAGCAACTGGCTTATTGTGTGATTAACTCTAGGATCTTGCGCAAATTGATCTAGTACTTCAGGAGTACAGAACATTTTCTCCTGGAATGATGAGAAATTGGTAGATAAAGGGGGGTTTACCTGTAAATTGGTTGCCACGAGAAACTTCATGGCATCAGATTTTGTCCAACTAGGGTGACCTCTTTGTGCTAAAAATATAAGCAACTCTTGCAAGTCACTTACCCTCTCTTTCCAAGTTGTTGGTACATGTTCAGAGATACGGCATTCTTGATCGATACGTCCCTCATTGATAAAAGCGATCGAATTATTCATGATATTGTTGAAAAGACTCATGCCACGAAATACATGCCCGTTGAGTACAATTGCGTTACGTGCTACTTCATTTGTGTACCCTTTAGACACCAGCACGTTCAAAACGCCCTCAAATAAATTTTCTACTTTGCCTCTTAATTTTTTTTCTAGCACTTCTTCATTCTTCTCCCCCCATATGCTCATATCCGTATTAATTATATTGTTGAACGGATCATTGTTGTTGGATTCGGGTTTTTTGTGAGCCTTGCCAGAATTTTTGGACTTGCCTTTTCCTTTTTTCTTCATTGTTTTAGAGACTAATATATACACCCTGAAATTGAACAAAACTGAAATAGAAAAATCATAAAACCTTCAATTTACTATAAATTGATATATAAGAGAGGTACATATCTATACTCAAAAATTATAAATTAATAAAATATTGCAACTAATTTAATAAATATCAATAAAATGAATATATTTCAATAGACAAATAGTACCAACTATCATTTGAGTGAATTTGAATTCCGGTTTGGCCACAATTTCCTATATTTATATTTTTCTTTTAATTTTAAAATCCAATTTTATTGAGTTTTAAAACGTGAGCAACTAGTATTTATAATTTATTATCAAAAAAAGGTATGCGTGTTATTTATCACTAATAATTGTCCAATAGTAGGGGTAACATGATCTTTTGAGAAAATCTATGCAAAGTTTTTACATTAAGGGGTGGCAAATTTCATTACTCACATTCTTTGAAAAACAGTAATTAAAACATTCCATTGGGAGACATAAAAGTAAATTGAACTCATATATAGCTATTTCTAGATAAAAAATTATGTTCAGACTTGAATTTATATATATATATATACGGGAAGGATTTAAAAAAGACCATTTATTTGGTCCTCAAATGCGGATCAATCATTTTGAGGGAGTAAACAGATTAATTTTTTTATGAAACTTGGTGAAGATCTCCATGATTTAGATCATCCCCACCAAATTTCATCAAAAAATTCAACCGGGAAGTGAGTTAGCTAAACATCTTAAATTTTAACGGTTAGAAACGCACATATATATATATATATATCAATATTCAATATTTTATTTAACCATCTTCCCGATTGAATTTTTCGATGAAATTCTGTGGCGGTGATCTACTAATTATGAAGATCATATTCACGAAGTTTCATAAAAAAAATTCATTTATTTACCCCCTCAAAATGATTGGTCTGCATTAAGGACCAAAAAGTTGGTCCTCTTAAGATCCTTCCCCTACATATATATATATGTCTAGGTTTGCATTTTTCTTCATACCTAGAAAACAAAAAGTTTGATACAAAGAACTTTAAATTAAATATGTTACTGATTCTTATCTACTTTAAATTAAATTTCCCATGATTATGCAACTTTAAATCGATAAAGATTTCAATGTTTACTTTGCATATATGTGTTTTTAGCAACATCGAAGGGGGTAATTAAATCGTATTGAAATTAAGTAGAACAAATAGATGTGGTACAAAGAAACAACCTTTTTCCAAATCTAGACTAGTCTTGATGTGAATTTCATATATATATATAGTGCGTTTTTTGTACGGATCAATCTGAACGGATCGGCCTTTTTAGTGATGTTTTTTCGTTGTTAAAACATTGGGGAGATGTTTTTAGAGGTGAAAAACCATCAAAAAAAAGGCCAGTCCTTACAGACCGGCCCGCACTTGAAATTTTTCGTATATATATAAAGTGTTTCCAAGGGCATATCAAGAAAGAGACATCATACATATAGGCGTGCAAATACCAACTACAGACATATATAGAGAAAGTGGTGGACAAATCAAGACAAATAAATGAACAAAATTAGATATGAGATATAGAAACTTGCCGATTGAGTGATATTAAGAATATTCTGATGAGTCGTCGATGAGCGGTAAATGTATATCTGAAAGATATATGTATTTCAAGTGAGAGGGGTAGACAAAGATGTGTGCATTTATGTGAAGATATAAAAGTATAAAACTTAATACTTCGTTGAAATAAATTGAAAGCAATTACACTTGTCAGCCATATCTTTATACACGGTACATATGGTAAGTCGTAAGTGCAGCATCTGTCAGTCATGCATGAATGAATATAATAACAAGAGAAAAGGTGAAAGTGCAAAGGCTGATGATGCAACAATACTATTGTGGGGTCCACCTAAAAAAAGACAGTCAGTTATTGTTCAAGGGTCCCTGCATCTGTAGATACCCCATTTCGTGACCCTCGCATAACTCTAACTTTCAACATCGTGCCTTGAGATCAGAACTTACTAGGTCGCTTGAAAAACGCAAACGATGATCTATTGCATAAAATGTCTAGTAGGGGAAGTTTTGGGTCCAACATAAGGCCTTTGGTGTCACACCCTTATGTTTGATCTTGTTTACATTTGGATTCAATTTCTTGATTTAGGCCCAATAGTATATTGATTTAAGAGGAGACTTATTGGCTTTTTTCCAGGCTTTTTAAGGCTGCACATGAGCTCCCCTTTTTTGCTTCTTCTTGTTGTTATTGTTGTTGTTGTTGTTGTTTTGCCCATATATATTCCTTTAATTTCAGTACATCAATGTAAGTCCCATTGTTGTGCGAGAATTTCATCATGTAAGGTCTAAATTTATGAGAACTTGTTATTTAGTTGAGTTTATTCTGATGCCAAACAAGTTTTTCGATTGTAGTATTGCTTAGTATTGTTAATTATCTGGATATGCATGTTCAATGGAGAAAGCCACAGTTACCAGAGTCCGAATAAGAATTTGGATCACTAGGATCAAGGTATGTAAAGTAAGTGGTTAGTCAGATTCAAAATCCTAGTAGCAATGTATTTAAAAAGATTATTTATTTATTTATTTAATAATAATACTAACAACAATGATTGAAAATGATAAAGAATGCTGAAGAAGATTATTTATTAATTTATTCATTTATTACAGCAATAATGAAATCAATCTAAGGAATTACAAATTGGAACATGTCAATCCTTATCGTCATCCTTATTGTACTCATCATCGCTTAAGACGTCATTGTTAAACCCTTATGCATTGTCCTCATCATCATCGTTGTTGTCATAATCATCATGATCGGGAACATCCACTCATGGTAGATCACCAAGTTTGATGGTGAAACTAGAGATAGGAATGTAAGTCATGTGATGCTCTTGATAGGGTTCTTGTACTTCAAACTGTGGAGTGGCGGTTTCATCCCTTGCAAGTGTGCTATCACTATACGTACCTCTGTGTGACATCACATTAATGACTTTCCAATTCGCACCTGCCACCAGATCATTTACATAAAACACTTGTCTTGTTGTCTTGGCAAGAATAAATGGTCTATCCTCATACTAACTAGTCGAAGTGTTCACTAATAAAAGACCATGATCTAACTTTGTACTATCAGAATCTTTAGGGTCAGTGATATTAATTTAAGTTGTTTTTAAATTAATATGGCTTATTGAGTCTCATTATTCAATTAAGAATTAGATTAGTAATTTCCTTTTTGAATAAGTTTCCATATTATGTTTATTATTAATTTCCTTACTGTATTAGGATTTTTCTAAAAGTTATTTTCCTTTTTCAAGGAGGAATTAGTTTCTTTTTTGAATTAGGTTTCTAAATCTTTGTTTCTCCTATTTAAAGGAGGCATATTATTGTTTTATTATTAAGAGTTTTGATGATTAATAAAATTGAGAGTTTTCTCTTTGTGTTCTCTAAGAGCATGTTGAACATGTTGAATTGATTAATTTACGTGTTGACTTATCAATCTAGCAACCACACTAGATTGTGGCGTCATTTATTATACCGAGGTTCGTGCTTCTTTAAGCGTTAGGTTGATGTTTCCATCTTCTATCTTTTCGACGTATTCCAAGGTTCTTGTTATGTTCGTAGTTCAAGGGTTGATGATCCATTAGCCTGGTTAGGAAAGACGATTCGGGTTCGCGTCAACTTAGGACCATATAAAGGTGAAAGATATCATCTTCCAGATTTTCGTAAGGATGTTCAACCTGATGGAGACATAAATACAGGATCCTTTGATATTGTGTATAGATTGAACAAAAACTTTTACTAAAACCTTATAAGAATAAAGGGATTTTACCTTTGTGGATCATGTAGAGGATCCAAATGAGGAGACTAGGGTTTGAAAGCATCAGATTGCAATTTGGTCAGATTTTTTAATTCTCGCTGGGTTGCGAAAATTGATTATTTTCACCACCGAAACAACTTCTAATCATCCTGATTTTTTGCACCATAAATGTAACTTTGCGTTCTGAATGACATATCCAAAAATCAGCCTGATCCAACGGTGCAATCAAAAGTTACGCTTGATTTACGACTGATGTGCCGAAAACCTAAAGATCTTCTATCGTATTCCTTCCGCCATCAAATCTTGCACCGAGTGTGGGCTACGGTATCACCAAAATTTTCTCCTTTCTCAATAGAACAAACCCTAACTCATGAGAATTATTGTTATTAAAGAGAAGAGACAAAGCCGGCGTATATATAAGGTTACGATAGGGACCTTAAGGAGAAATATGTGTTTGGGCTTCCTATGGAAAGTTGGAATCCTAATTCCACTATGAATTAGTTCATTCCATAAATTATAATTCGCACCACTAAAGAATTATAATTGCACTCCCGTCCTTATCTCAAAATTATATTTCGAGTTCCTTGTTATTAAATACTTATTATTCTCCCCACGTTAAGATTACAGATAACCGCCATTTAAATTAAATTACTGACAATTATATTTAAATGACTTCTTAATCCTTGAACCTACCACTTAACATATTTGACATGCCGGATTAACATAATCCACTTGCAGGGTTTGACATGATCAAAACTTATAAGCTTCTCAAGGGGCTATCATCAATCCCTATACTGGGACATGGATTCCATCAGTAATTAATATTCATCATACATATTGTATTGTCATCCAATTCACGAAGATTATTGATCCATAAATGAATCTCACTCTTGATGAGTGAAAACAACAAACACTACATATATATATGTCTATTAATTATTTCAAGATTAAGAGTATAAGTAATCATAATAACCATGGGATTTTAAATTGTTTTATATAGTCAGTATAAAAATAATTAACCCAAACTGCTCCTATTCAATACACACAAAGTGTACTAACACAACGAGTTAAAACTATACCGTTTCCTGTAGTTAAAATAAACTACTAAAACTTGTGCTACAATCCTACCAATGGGTTTCCAATTCCATCTAAGACTGTGAACCATTAAACTTATATTCCACAAGAACTGATGATATGATCTTCTATGTGTAAGCTATACTCTACACACCAAATCATCTATTATATGGAATAAAAGACACACATGTACAATATTTAAATAAATAATATAATGCAACCATTGTCCATAAAGATTCTCATTAAAATAGCAAAACCAAGTTTATAACATATCAAAGCCAACAAGAAAATTATGGCTTTTAGTATTTCACTCTAACAATCTCTCACTTAGACTCAAAGCCATACAGCTATGCATCTCACTACCATTTCTTCAACGTGAACACTCTATGTATTTTCTCTTCTTATGAATCCTCGGCTTTTTCGAGTTCGCAACCGTTTCACTATTATCAAAATAAAGTGAAATAGCTTATAACACTGAATGTGCCACATATAGATTCATACGAAAGTTCCTGAGCCAAACCGTTGCCTTAGATGTTCAGCTTTCATGGTGGAGTCAGCAATGCATGACTGCTTGATACTCCTCCAACCAATGACTCCACCTCTTAGAGTAAACACATATCCTGAAGTTGACTTTCTGGAATTCTAACTTCTGATGAAAAATCATTGTCTGTGTATCCAACAAGTACTAGACTGTTTGCTTGGTAAACCAACATTAAATCTTGAGTCCTTTTAAGGTACTTAAGTATATGTTTTACCACAGTCCAGTGTTCTTTCCCTGGATTAAACTAATATCTGCTAACCATACCAATGGTAAAGCAAATGTTTGGTCTAGTACACAATATAACATACATGAGGCTTCCCACTGTCGAAGCATAAGGAACTCCCCACATCCTCTCTATCTCATCATGTGTCTTATGACATTGATCTTGGATAGAGTGATTCCATACCTAAAAAGGGAGAAACCCTTTATTGGAATCTTATATACTAACTCTGGCAAGAATTGTATCGACGTAAGTATTTCGGATAAGTCTAACATCCTAATTTTTCAATCTCGCATAAGCTTAATACCAAGGATGTGACTGGCTTCTCCTAAGCCATTCATATCAAACTGACTTGATAACCATACCCTCACTGAAGATAATATTCACATACAATACCTGGAATACCACCGCGCTTCCGTTGCGCCTTTTGTACACACAAGACTCATCCGAACATTAATCAAAATCAAAAGATTTGATTGCATGGTCAAAACAGATGTTCCAAGATCTAGACACTTGCTTAAGCCCATAAATGGGCTTCTTGAACTTGCACAACATATGCTCTTAGCCCTTTGCTATGAATCTTTCTGGTTGCATCATATAGATGCTTTTATCAAGACTTATATTAAGGAAACTTGTCTTGACATCCATTTGCCAAATCTTGTAATCAAGATGAGCCGTAATGGATAAGAGAATCCGAATAGACTTTGGCATGGCTACCGGCGAAATGGTTTCCTTATAATTGATCCCCTTCTTTCTGAGTGAACTCTTTTAGCAACAAGCCTTGCCTTAAGCCCGTTTGATCCTCTCTGTCTTTTATATACCCACTTACATCCGATAGGTTTTATCCCTTCGGGTGGTTTTACAAGATCCCAAACTTTAGAGTACATGGACTTCATTTCAGATTTCATAACCCTTTGCCATTTTCTGTTTCCTTATCTTAAAGTACTTCATTGTAGTTAAAAAGGGTTCGTTTCTTATTCATCAGGGACATTGTCATAAGACTCTCCCAAGAACATAAAACAACCAGGTTGACGAACAACCCTCCCACTACGACGAGGCACTACTTGTGTTTGTGTACATTGTGCAAATATTGAACATATTAACTCAATATCCACACGTTGCGCTGATTCAAAAACCTACGTATTAGTGATTTGTTCAAGATGTGCACAAGTATCGACAATCCACCCACTATGACGAGGTAATGGAATGTCGATTTCCATTTACTGTGGTATTTCCTCTTGTAGTAAAGGTATAGACGAATTGTGCCATGTTTTTCTCTCCTTTCATTTCCACTACAACGACAATACTCATGTGCTCATGGTCTATGATATAATCCTCTTCTAAGAATCTGGCATTGATAATAATAACATTATATTCTTGAGGATTATTAAATAAACCACGATTGGTTCCTTTTGGATATGCAACAAAGAAACACATTTTCGTTCTTGATTCCAACTTATCCGCATTACTTTTCAGCACATGTGCTGGACTAACCCATACTCGAATATGCTGCAGACTAGGCTTACGCCCAATCCGCAATTCTATGGGTGTAGTAGGTACTGACTTTGATGGTACCAAGTTTAGAATATATCCAGCTATTTCTAAAGTATATCCCCAAAAAGAATAAGGTAGATCTGAATAACTCATCATAGATTTTACCATTTCTATAAGAGTCTTATTCATTCTTTTTGCTACACCATCATGCTGTGGCATCCCCGGTGCAGACAACTGGGAGGTAATCCCATTCTCTAATAAGTATTCTTTGAACTCTCCCAAGAGGTATTCACCACCACGATCTGATCGTAGTGATTTGATACGTTTTCCTAGATGCTTCTCCGTTTCTGCCTTGAATTCTTTGAATTTTTCAAAGACTTCAGACTTACGTCGCATTAAGTAAATATATCTATACTTTAAATAATCATCTACTATATGTGATGAAATACTCAAAGCCTCATCCATTCTGGACATTCATGTGACCATACAAATTAGAGTGAACCAGTTTTAATTGTTCTTTAACACTATAGCCTTTTGCCGAGAATGATATCTTAGTCATTTTACCTTCTAAACATGATTCACAAACTGGAAGGCCTCCACTTCTAATGAACTTAATGATCCATTTTTGACCAATTTTTGAATTCTTTTTAGATTAATATGACCAAGGCGTATGTGCCAAATATACATTTGGTTCATTTTGAAGGTTCTTTTCTCTTAATTGGTAAACTATTAATTCTATTCAATTCACTCAGTTGTAGTACTAATAAGTCAGGATTATTAATGTAAAGATCAATCACTAATGTACTAGAACAAACAAGCTATTTATATTTTCTAATGATAACTGATTTATCATTAAAATAAACAAAATGTTTGTCCTCAACCAATCTAGATATAGAAATCAAATTCCTTCTAATGGAAGATACATATAGACATTCCTTAATCATTAATATCCTATTCTGACTAGATTGAAGATAAATATCTTCTACTGCAACTGTTGCCACATTCGTCGCTGCCCATATGTAAATTTTCTCTATTTTTATGTTGTTTGGTTTCCTGGAACCCCTGCAAAGTATTGCATACATGATTAGTGGCTCCTGAATTTACACACCAGGTACTGGTAGATCGGCCCACTAAACAAGATACAACAATAAATAGATGAAATTTATATATGTTGTTATAACGATTTAGGAAATTAGGACAATCTTTCTTCAAATGCATTTTCTACTGACAGTGAAAACACTGGCCCATATGCTTTTTCACTCCTCCTAGAGGTTCTGCGGCTGCTACACGCACTGCTCCTTGTGGGACTGCAACTTATGCATTCTTCTTATTCCTGTCTTGCTTTTGGGCATAGAAGTTGAAGCTTTCTCAGCCACTAGAGTACTAGCTAGCCTACCAAGGAGTTCCTCAGCTGCTTGGAATTCTTTAGGAAGTCCCAACAATGAATAAAGCTTATTCATGTTGTAATTCTGTCGGAATCCCTTAAATAAGTCCAGCAGCGATTGGAGAACGATATCGACCTGAGTTTTCCCATCGATTTTAGCTCTAAATGTCTCTTAGTTCATTCAGAAGACCGATCATCTTCAAAACAAGATCCTTAACTTGGATTGCTTCAGCAATAGTCGTGTTCATGAGGCCTTTCATCAAAACCTGCCTTGCGGCATGATCTTGATTCCCAAAAATATTTTTGAGGTTTAGCATTATGCCGTAGGTGGTGGCAAAAGACTAATGCTAATGTTGTAGCACATTTGACAAAAATGCCAGAATGTAAAACCACGCCATCTTATCAGCCTTTTTCCACCTTTGGCAAGCCTGGGTTTCCTTATCGGTCGCCCCCTTACCAGGTTCTGCTGGACAAGACTCAGTGAACACGAACTTGTACTCTTTAATAGTAAGCACAATGTTCAAGTTCCCTTTTTTCAGTCAATATAATTAGGTCCAATCAATTTGTTTTGGTTGAGAATAATTAAAAGTGGATTGAAAAAGTTTGCCATTTTAAAACTTGAGAATCACATACAAATTATGATGGATAATAATAACTTTGAATACTTATTTTAAATATGGTACCCTCTACCATTTCAAAAAATGTTCGCCAGCAGCCTCAAACTTTGAATAACATGCCCCGTTAGTGAGGTCGTCTATTATTCATTATTTCTTAGACATATGTAAACCTATTAAATTTTACTATTTAGACAATCCTTTATCGTCAAGCAATACATACTATCTAGACAATATTTTATTGTCAAGTAAAATATACTATCTAGACAATCTTTTATTGTCAAGTAAAATTTAAATAGCTGGCTTTCTTTGATCTTACAAATAATAGTAGATTCTCTGTTGGAGAGCATACTATTATATATATATATATATATCTAAGTGTATACCATCATTTAATTTAATCCAATGATTCTGCAATTTATTCTTTCTGATATGGAGGTGAGCACTAAAATCCACACGAAAAATAAATCATATTGTTTAAAATTATCAGTCAGTGAAATTTGTGCAATGATTTCGCAATCCATTCCTTCCGATATGGAGATGAGCACTAAAACCAACGCGAAGAATAAATTATATCATCTACAAACCAATGATGGAGACCGTGGGATTTTTATGTGAAAAAAATCCCTCACACACTTAGTATTTAAAAAAATTATTTTTTGAGGGTTAAGAAAATTTTATATAAAATTCTAGTCAACTAAAATATAAGGGTATGAAATATAAAAAACATGTGCAATAAAAATTATTTTGCTGCTTTTTTTTTTAAAAAATTTATATTTTTCAATTATGCAAAATTTATATTTATATACCCTTTTTTTAATTTGACAAGAATTAAACAAAAAATAAAAGGTGATCTAGGTATGGTCATGTATCCATGTTGTCCAAAATTATAAGAAAACCTAATAATTAAACACATGTGACGAACACACAGTCACACAAAGCATTAAACCATTCAATAATAAGAATAATTAAATCCATGCTATTATGGTTCAAGCTTCATCATCCTTAGTCCATTGGAAACCTGTAACGACTTATGTCACCACTTCATTGACTATGTCGGGAATCAACCTTGGTGGAAACGCCTTCTTCAACGTTTTTCGTTAAAGAAACTGCAATCTTAGATACAAAGTTCCTATGCCTCCATTTAAGGAGTTCACACATAAACTATTATATCTAAATTGTAAATGAAATTACGTAGATCCTATGCCTCCTTTTAAGGAGTTCAAAAATTTGATCTAAATTTAATTTACAACCATGAATAAAACCCAAATCATCATGCACATTAAAACTAACCACGAATAAAAATATCGTGGGATCCAATCACATAAAACATAATTACGTGACCATAATAGCGGGACAAGAACACTGCAAAACAAGGGTTAGCGAGTTCTACGTTCTAACAAAAAACATGCATGAATCGATTTAACTGGACAACATGACTAGTTCAATCCGTACGCAGTATCAAAGAAAACCAATCCCTCTTATAAACACTACATATATATGTTTATTAATTATTTCAAGATTAAAAGTATAAGTAATCATAATAACCATGGAATTTTAAATTGTTTTATATAGTCAGTATAAAAATAATTAACCTAAACTGGTCCTATTCAATACACACAAAGTGTACTAGCACAACGAGTTAAAACTATACCATTTCATGTAGTTAAGATAAATTACTAAAACTTGTGTTATAATCCTACCGATGGGTGTCCAATTCCATCTAAGACTGTGAACCATTAAACTTATATTCCACAAGAACCGATGATATGATATTCTATGTGTAAGCTATACTCTACACACCAAATCATCTATTATATGGAATAAAAGACACACATGCATAATATTTAAATAAATAATATAATACAACCATTGTCCATAAAGATTCTCATTAAAATAGCAAAACCAAGTTTATAATATATTCAAGCCAACAAGAAAATTATGACTTTTAGTATATCATTCTAACACAACCGATGGGTCATAAAGAGGTATTCAATCATGCACACTTTTCCCTTAGAAGTGTTATTGAACGCACTTTTAAAGTATGAAAAAAGAGATGGAGTATTTTACGAGACATGCTAGTTATCCTTTTGCAAAACAAGTAAAAATCGTTATTGCAATCATGGCACTTCATAGCACTTGAACAGAAAAGTCATTTCAACATAATGCCCATTTTAGTCATTATACACAGCTCATAGCACTTTCACAAAAAAATTACCAAACACTCAGAAAACTGATTATTGTACAAACAACACTTTTAATAAAAATTTAGCAAACGCCAAACTGTTTTCTCTCACGGCTGATTTCTCTCACATCAAATCTGACAGAGATTATTTTTATAGCACAGCAATGCTAAACTGACCCTTAACCATGTACCAATTAGTTCCACGTAATTTAGCCAATATCAATAAATAACACCAATTAATGAGGCTAAATAAATACACCGAATTCAATAAACGTAATGAATTTAAAAAGAATATAACGTATGGGATAACAAATGAATACTCTAAAGATTTAGATGTGCGTTAGGTACAACTCCTTACCTCAAAAATAATACCAAAATAATACAGCAAATAATCCTATAGCTCTTTACCCAGCCATGGCCAAAATTTTGCTTTTAGTAATCTCACTGTGTCTCACGAAAATTTGGTCCAAAGAGCCGAACATATATAAGGTTTTAGGCATTAAAAATATAAGTGCCACCCCCCCCCAACTAAAATTCCTTAGCCACGTGGCTTTAGAAAAATGATGACTAACCTTTTTAATTTATTATCCACTCATTTTTGGACACTTGCCTACAATCTAAGGTAGCTACTAAAATTATTAATCCAAGTACTACACTAAAAGCTAACACTTCCACCTCCACGTGAAAATGTGCCAACACACACATATATATATATATATAATTAAAAAAATTAAATATATATAATTTTTATCAATAGAAAAATACGGAATGTCACAATATACTCTCTTATAAAAAATTTTGTCCTCGAAATTTACAATCACACGTCTTATCCAAAGGCGAAAGGGTAACGCAACCTAACATTTAATACAAAAAATGTAACGACTCGACCCAGCTGGGTCTGAAATGTGATAAAAATAAATAAAATCCAACTCCATTTTATATAATAAAGTAATTTGTAAAAAAATATAATCTTCACAATCTTCAATATACAAATTAAAATACACATTGCTCTTCACTATCTACAAAAATAATATTCTACACCGTGCCCAATTCACTAGTCAAAAATTGACTCATCTCGAGACACCTGCGGCATAAAAAAGAAAGGGGGTAGTACATAACACACAGGAGTGACATGCATCTCAACAGAATATTTTATACAAAATAAAATATTCCAAACAACAATTTTGGTTATTCAATAATACCGAAAAATTCTCCAAATCATTAATCGGCATCATACACGGGCCCCTCTTGGTAACATGTTAAAAACTACATGCCTCACCACGTCGAAACTTATTTCCAAGCCTTACACGACTGGCTTATTAGGACTGATTGGCGAATAAACTAAATCATTCACCAATTTGTTCCATGTAATTTAGTCAACATCAATAAATAATACCAATTAATGAGGCCAAATAAATAAACCGATTTCAATAAACGTAATGAATTCAAGAAGAATACAACGTACGAGACAACAAATGAATACTTTAGAGATTTAAATGCGTGTTAGGTACAACTCCTTACTTCAAAAATAATACCAAAATAATATCACAAAATAATCCTATAATTCTTCACCCAAGCTATAGCCATAATTTTGCTCTCAATAATCTAACAGTCTCTTACGAAAATTTGGTCTAAAGGGGCAAATATATATATAAGGTTTTACGCATTAAAAATATAAGTAAGCCCCGCACTAAAATTTCTTAGTCACGTAGCTTTAGGAAAATGATGGCTAACCTTCTTAATTTATCATCCAAATCCTTTTTGGACACTTGCCCGCAATCTAAGGTAGCTATTAAAATTATTAATCCAAGTACTACGCTAAAAGCTAACACTTCCACCTCCACGTGGAAATGTGCCAATACGCATATATATAATTAATAGAATTAAATATGTATAATTTTATTAATAGAAAAATACGGGATGTCACATACACTTTACAAAATATTTAGTAATATTTTATTTTCATTTTTCATTCGCTCGATTGTAGATGAGTAAGTGTATGTTATTCACGCGATAATAAACAAGTATATGCTTACATATTCGTTCGATGACAAGCAAGTAAGGTATTTTTAAGTTTTTACTCGCTTGTCATCGAGAGAATAACATGTAATTACTCGCTTATTATCGGGCGAATGAAAAGTGAAGTAAAATCAAGTAAAAAATGGTGTACAAATAGCAGCCATCTATTATATAGATGTGTTCTCAATGTATCCACATAGTAGTTAAATTAGAGCATTTTAAATGGTTGTGTCAAAATTGATGTGTATATCATATGTGTTAAATAATTTTTACACAAAACTTGAAGTCTAAACAAAATATGCTCCAATAGGAATTTTGTAAACTTTTGTGTAAATTAAAAAGAACTAACAAAATACAAACAAGTGTTATATGTTATTTTATATAATTTTTACTATTTTTTTGAAATTATATATGCATAATATTATAATGACAAATAATTTTAGTTTATAGGTTTGGATGATTAGATTTCAAATATATAATTTCTATTAAAATTCATCATTTTTATTAAAAGTTATTATACTTTAAAGTTTTATAAAAAAAATGGGAGGGAAAAAGATGACGTGACATTATAAATTAAGGGTGCATTTTACACTTTTATTTTACACAAAACTCATTTTTAAAACATTGCTAAAAATGAAAATTTTTATAAGTTGCATAAATTTTATACAAAATAAAATTATACACTACTATTAAAAATGTTGTTAGCTTTGCTTTGTAATTTGTTTTGACATGAGTCATGGAACTGAATAAGCTACACGTGCTATTTTCGTGTGTAATTTTATGGTGATGTGTATCAATTAAACATGGCAAAATGGGAAAAGGGGGAGGACGACACGAGTGATGCTAGTCATGTAGTTTTTTTTATCAGATAAATTAGTATAATTTAATTTTGAAGAATAAATTAGTGACAAGTAAAATAATAAAAATTAAGAAGTAAAATAATAAAGAGATATCGATAAAATTAAGGATATGAAACTGTTGGTGCGTAAAATTAAAAAGATAGTTTAGACCACACAGTCAAATAATTTGATCAAATAATTAACGTAAGAAATGTAGCAAGCTAAGAGAGTCAAAGACGTATAAAGGAGGTTGGCCTTATATGAAGATATGGGTTAGACTTCCTCTGTGGAATAGAATTAGGAGCTTGGTTTGTTTTGTATTGAGAGTAATCGAATGACTATTATAAACTCACAAAAGTCTCTCCAGCTATTATATCCTCACAATATTACAATGAGAGCACGCTTGAGCTACACAAGTTCTAACTTCTTTATTTCAAGAGCTCTCACGTGTGCTCGGTATTTATGTATCTCTTTATTTCTATTGATTGCTCATTCTTTATTGTTTACTTAGTGTTGTTCTTCGTTTGTTGTCTGATTGAATTCCATTGAATTGATCGTTGAGAGAAGTAAATGCTTCTTCTATATATATGACTGAGAGGAAATGTATGGGATAGCTCCCAGAGCAAGTCTGAAGCCATGCCTTGATCATTACCAACTCTAACTTTACTTCTCCATGAATTCCAGTGCATTAAATGTAGTTGGTATGCATTTAATGAAGTTGAGAAAGGCTTTGCGGCGTTTGACGGAGTTGGTGGTAGTCGCCCATGCCTTTGTCAACCGCTTTGGCAGAGTGGTTATGTGAGAGAGCTCCATTATTTGTTGTGTGGAATCAATTCTTGAACTAGACACCAAGCCATAAGGAACTTCGACCTCCTCATAGTATTCGTGAAGGGCTCCTCGGAGCTCCTCTCCTCGTGATAGGTCTGATCGCTGACGTGGACTGTCATGCGTCAGCTCGTGGTTGACGAGATGAATTAGGTTACTGATTTGCACCATCAAAAACTATTTACAAACCCAAGTAATTATTGTTTCGAGAATTTTCAATGCACAATTACACATTTAAGTTTTATAAAAAAAATATTACACATTTAAGTGTAAGAATAAATTAATTTTCAAAAATTTGAGTAAAATGATTTAATTATTAATTTATCATTTACCATTTTTAGTGGTAGAATATTACTACGTCATTGTAGCCTTTTAGGGTGTGTTTGTCGCTCGGGATTAGAAGTAGGATTGGATTAATTAATCCTATCCAACGTTTGTTATCGGAAATGATAGAATAAATAAATCTTATCATGTGTTTGGCACATGGGTGGATAGTATATTTTAATCATATCCCGCGTTTGGTGCAACACGGGATTGGATTGCACTCATGATTAATTATCTTTTTATCCCTTTAGAACCGGTAAATATATACCACCCCTATAGGTGGTATTATTTTATCCCATGGTTGTCGGATAACAAAATTAATATAATTTTTTTTATTTGGATCTTTTTCTGTATGCCTTCTAAATAATCAAATTTATTAATGAAAATTTCTAACCCCCAAAATCACAGTAACTCAACTAATAAAATTCATTTCTTGTATGGTATAATATAGTATTTTTATTTATTTTTTATTAAATAAACGTATTTATAAGAAACTTTAATTTTAGAAAAGGGTGCTAGTAAAAGCACCCTAAAAAATTAATTTAAATACACTTTTTTTAGGCACCTGTATTTTAATTTTTATTTTGTAAAAGTATCCGTGTAGTTAAGGCACCCTAATTGAAAAAAAGAGAGAAAAGAACATGAGCATCTATCATATTTCTTTTCATATATTCTCTGGGTCTAAAGTGTGAATCTTCATGTTTTGGATGCAATGGGTCTTCTTTGGATGAAGGAATGCTTGATTAGTTGGACTTATGGAGAAGAATTAGAGATTGGTGCAATCAAAAGTGCTTTGAATGTGTTTTTTTGCTTTATTTGGGAAAAAATATTCTTTAATAAACAATTCAACAAACAGAAATTAAACAATACCTAATGCATTAAAATTTTACGTAAGTCCCGCTTTTGGTCCAATATAAGAATATGAAAGAAAAATTAAAAGCAATATCACAACCTGCTATTTGCATTCAGAATTAATAACATTTATATAGATATTTAACCCTATGCTAAAGTTTGTAACAATTCAATTATGCATCGTCGATCAGAATGTTTGATCATGCGTTACACGTACACAAGTTTGCTTTAGGTGCTATCTTTAAAGTTGCGTTGGATTAACAAATTAAAGTTGTGTTGGCTTAACGAGGTAGAGATGAAGTCGTCATGAAGCAACACAGCAACAACAATGATGAATGAGGTGAGTAATTGAAGTATTATGGTGCTTTCAAAATACAATTTTAAACTCTTTGAGTTACCTTTATTTCTAAAAAGGGTGTTTAAATTGATTTTTTCGGGTACTTTTACCAGCAACCTTTAGAAAAAGGATAACATTAGAATTTAAAGCTGTACTTAATGCCTAGTTCGTAAATATTGTATGTAATATAAAACTTTTCTCCCGAAAGAGTTTTTTACGAAATTTATTTATAAATAAGATAATCGCATTAGCTAAAAAAAATTATGGACAGTAATTAAAATTGCATATATTTTTAAAAGAGAAGCAAATTGTATTGTATAATATCTGGACTTGTAATTCGGAACTCCATCGAATGCCAAGTTTATTAAATCTTTATCCGACTAGTCCTTATGATGTTCGATCCCACTTAATCCTTATTCGACTGATTCCTTTCATATCATATCCTATATAATTCCTATCCGACTAATTCTGACTCTTATACTATCTAGCCTTTATCCTATCCTATCATACCTCCTTATCCGGTGTGCCAAACACACCCTTAATGAATAATAGGCTAAGTGATACTCATATTCATACAATTATTGATACTATAACCATCACTATACCCTTTTAATGAATATTAGATAATGTGATACACATAGGTATAATCAGTGATACTTTAATCGATGGTACTATGAGTAGTGCTTTAATATACCCCCAAATTTCAAATACTTAAATTAATTTCCTAATGCTTCATGTAAACTCAACCCATCACCCCCCACCCTAATATTCCAAAGAAGCTAAATCAACATTTTTATACCCCCACAAGTTCTAGGGTAACAATGAATTCATTACACCGAAATTCGCTAATTGACACATTTCTTTACCATAATAATGAATTCACTACACCACAATACTATCGAGCCAAATATTTTCACACAGTCGATAACTGTACGAAAAGTGTACTCGATTTTGGTTAAACCGTATCGAATCTCAGTCTTTTGCACAACGTTTTGGTACGGCTATACATCGTGCCAGAATAGGGATACGTAGCATTCTCACATTTAATTATGTAGCTCCCAAATGGATAATGGAGCACATATTTGGAACTACTTTGAATCGTGCCATATTATTTTAAATTATTAAAAAAAATTGCACCGGTCTAAATTGTATATGCAACAAAAGAAAAGAAATCCAACCAAATCTAAATTGAAACATGGCGTTCATTCCAATTAAACAACACATTTAAAACGAGTTTTTGTTCGTAAAACAAAGTGTATGGTTTATGTACTTGTACAATCAAGGTTTAAATACCAAACTCAAAGATGGAACAGTGTACCTTGGTTCTCTTCTAATGGTCTTCCACTTCTAGTACTCCAAATTACAAATAATCTTATGTAGCTACAAGCTAATATCTGCCCAAAAAAAACTGAAAAATTAGAGTTGACATGTATGTTCCATAAATTGCGATGCATAAATATAGAAGTAGAGTTTTAAACACATTTCACTTAACTAAATTTACATAAGAATTTCGAGGACATTGATATTAGATAAGTTTGGTCGTACACAACGATCAAATTCAAGGGATCAATTACTTAATTTGATAAATGAACTTACTTTGTGTATTCAACAAAATTAAAGCAATTTTTTTTTCAAAAGGTCAAAAACTGAATAAGCAAGAGTGAAATAAAAAAACTAAGCAATTAAAAATATGTTTAGAGATTCTAATGCTACATGTATGTTACTAATAGGGAAGGAGGCAAGGACATGTCATATTTAAAAAAATCCAGGTGTTATATGATTTATAACAACGTCTTCAAACACAGCAATTTCAAGACCTCGCTTGAAATTAATAGCGAGTAAGCATTTGTTTAATATATTTATAGTGGTAGGCATTAAAAATTTTACTTATTCAATCACACATGAATACAAGGGTTGTAGAAGAGGAATTTGATATTGAAAACTTTGCGGATCACGTAGAGGATCTGATAAGGAGATTAGGGTTTGACAGCACCAAATTGCTCTTCCGGCAAATTGTCCAAATCACATTGGGTTGCAAAAATTGATATTTTTCACCATTGAAATGGCATTTGTGGTCCTAAATTTTTGTGCAATTATAGTAATTTTGCGTTCTGAACAACATATCCAATAGTCAACTTGATTAAAAAATGCATTTTAAAGAGAGCCAAAGTACTCCTCTCCATATCTCGTTCGACCTCTCTCTCTATCTTTGTGTGTGTATGTGTGTCCATATAGATCACCTCTTTAATTCTTAAGGTTTTAGGAGCCTCTATACCATAATTATTAAATAATTCCATCACATCCTTATATATAAATATAAGGAATTCCTAATCCTAGTCTAATTACGAGAGATAAATGTATGGTAATCCCCAATAAAAATAAGGATTTATCGTTTATTTGTAAAAGGGATGGTGCTATCCTTATTCTTTTAGAAAAAAATCGCAAGACAATTATGGACTACACTAGGGACCTTAATGAAAATAATTAAATTGGCTTCCAATAAAAATAAGAAATTACAAATTAAGACCATAATTTAATTTCACTATTTTATTTAATAGTAATTAACTCCACTAAATAATTACTATTGCACTCCAATTTAATTATCTCTTATTTTAGAAAGAGCCCTTATTTGTAGAGTTCAACTTGATGTATAATATGATTCTCCGTGTTTAAGTTACAAATACCCGTTAAATAAAATTTAGTCACTGTCGATTTAATTTTATTCAATCTCTTATGTTTCCTTGTGCCCGACTTATGCCTATTATCTTAACCGGATTATTAATAATCCACTGATCAAGTTTACTAGCATCTAAACCTTATAAGTCCAATCAAGGGGGTACTACAATCCTAATATAAAAATAACTTGGACAGGGTTTGCTTCAAAATATAACACTAAATATATCTATATTTGCAACACCCAATTCACAAGACCTGTTGAAACAAATGTCTTTCATCCATACACAAGTCAAAATGTCAACCATATAAATATATTAGCATTAAAAATTCCTTCGGATTTAGAATCTGTACATCATCTTCTAAAAACTATGAAGTTATATAACTCCAGTAAACTCAATGACTAGACTTGAACATCATATTTGGTCATGTTCAATACATTACTGCTGTACCAATATGTTATCTTCAAATCATCAGACATATTCCTATGGTCAAGAGAATTGTACGAACGAGACAAATGTTACAAATTACAGTAAAATAAAATAAATTTTAGATACCAAATACCAACTTGACAACATTTTTTTTCTTTTCTTTTCATTTAAGGAATTAAAAGAATGTTATTTGTAGATTGTAAAAGAAAGATATTTAGGCTCCATTTGATAACAACATGGAAAATGATAAGAAAAACACTTAATTTGTGTTATAAAGTTGGAAAATAAGTTGAGGCATGTGATGTGATACTCTCCATCTCATACTTATTTTTACCAGTAAATGTCCTCCATCATTTATTATTTTTTGTGGAAAATTTTTCTTTCTCAACCACCAAAGAAATTTTTTTCATTAAAAAAACCACAAAGTAAGAAGACATCTCACCATATTTCTCAATTTATTTTTTATCTTCTCACAAAAAATCAACTACTTTTATTTACGTTTCCATATTGTTATTAAACGGACCCTTACATTTTAAAAGAGAACCAATGAGGAGCAAGGGGAAAAAGGTAAATATAACTCAGATTGAAAAAAAAAAAATATTGTCTTTGTACAAGTCAAAGACAAAAGTACGTGAACTACAAAATTACCTATTTTAATTTACAAAAGCTGCATATGGACAATTGAAATTTACTTAAATTTAAAAAGAATTCATGGAACCTTGATAACAAAAGGCAAATCCATCCCAATAAAAGAAACCAAAATAATGGTGAAAATTTCGGTCGAACCAATAAAATAAATTAAAGAACATAACCTAACAAAACAAAATAAAACATAACATCTAATTTCACAGTGCCTTTGGTACATGCTATCCCTATTTTCCTTATATTTCAAAAATATTTTGCCTTCCTAACTTTTGTAAAATTTCATTTAAAAACATAACATGCAATTCAATTTAACCAAAGCATTAACCCACATAAGAGGTTAATAATAAAAATTAAAATATATATATATATATATAAATTTGTACCACTTGTGATCATAGTACTTGCTCACAGCTGTTCAAAACTTACTATTCCAATAGTGAATTCTACTCTGTGCACTCGAAGTCCTAGATAAACATAACTTGATATGAAAAAATGTACCTCATCTTATTTCCAAACCTTAGCCCAGTTAAATGATAGTCATAATTTCCTGATCATATGAAAAAATGTACTTCTGAATATAGTTTGCCACCAATGTTGTATAATTCGATCATAGCAGGATAATAAAAGCAAAACTACTAACAAAATGCACAAATCAAATTTCTACGGCAAAAAAATAAGAAATTAGATGTTCAAAATCCCAAAAATAGTATTAGTTTTGGTTTTTCGGTAATTGTTATTATTTTGACTTAATTTTATCTATTATCATGAGGAAAGAAGTTTTTAGAGTTAGGTGATTTTAAAGTCAGTTGTTTTAACTTAATTGTGTTTCTTTTGTTTTAATCCGGACCACTTGTTTTATTGCTTATCTACGGTGATTATTTGTCAATCTATGTGACTTTTCAGAAAAATATATATGCTCTTTTCTAATTTCTATTTTTATTATCACTATTTCTCAAAAAATATTCCATCTACTTCTCTTGCTTCTCTCTTCTCTCTTGTTCTTTGTTTTCTTCTACAAGAGAAAAAACCCTAGAAACGCCTAGTTTCTTCATCTTCTAGTTTTTGTTCATTATTGTGTTAGGCAATCGCATTGTGTTTCTTCATTTATCTCTGAGCGATTGATTGTTTCTCAAGGTGAGGTGTTCTTTGATTTGATGTATCTATATCTAGGGTATTGTGTTAAGTTTTGGTGAGATAGAATTTAAATCTGTTACGTGTTCTTGATAATATTGTTTTGTAAATCTGGAAATTAATTCTTAGTGTTTTGATCTAGTAAAAGTTTCTCAAAATTTGTCTATACTGGAAGCATACATATTTTGATTGTTGGTTTGAGAATTTTTGGATCATTCCGAGACTGTGCATCTCTGAGGCGAATATTAAGAGGTACACGGTGATACACTAGTAGTGTGCATAGGTCGCTTCATAAGTATTTCTGTTTGTATTTGTACTTTTTTATTATAGTGGAGTAGGTTGCGAGGTTGGGAGCCTCCGTGGAGTTTTCTGATTCTCCCATTGAACGAGTTTTACTGGGTTATATCGCGTTGTTCTTATGATTGATTGATTGTGTGTTTGTTTGTTTACTGTTTTTTAATTTGAATCTAATCATGCTAGTACTTGAAAGACAGTCATTCAATAATATCGTTTTTTAAAAATCTTAGGCTATTTCAAACATCTTGCATGTTTGGATCTTTGTTTAATCATATTTGGTTCCTTCGCATTATAATATGTTAAAGGGATTAAAAGATTTAAAAATAATAATTAAACATTGGACAAGAGGGTGTTAGGGTGTCACTATTAGAATTCTCGCTTGGGATGATAATAGGCAGGCTCAACACGAATCGATATGAAATTAAAAGTCAATAAGTGAAAGTTTTAACAATTTTGGATCGTATTGGTGCTAACTTGATAAATCACGACAAGTTAATGGATCAGGTTAGTTAATATTCGTTAACACAATAATGACCATTATAACTCATTAGTAATATTATGTGCATATGTTCTCATGTATTTGTTAATTCAAAGTGAGGTTCCAATAAGTACATGTAATATTATTAAGTACCCAAAAACTCAAAACCTCACTATGTTTCTCCATTGTTCTGTTTGGCTACCTTGAAATGATGAGATCTTGAGGAGCTTCTCATCATGAAATTGCTGACTTTTTTAACATACCCATTACACCAAATTCAAGATCAAAATTATCAATATTCAAATCTTTAAAAATGAAGAATAAAGACAACATATTTAGTTAATTGAAACACTGTATAAAAAGACTTTTTCTCCAATTTCCAGTTCAATGAAACCAAAAAGTTAAAACAGGTAGACGCATTACAATGTAACAACAAGGAACTACTAAACATGCATAAAGAGACTTGTTAACTGATTCTCTCGTACTCATGTATATATACCCACATGTAATTTTATCCTCCATAAGAAAAAAGAAAAAAAAATATTAAAAATTGGATAAAATCGAGAATCGCCTATTAATTGCTTGCAATATTTTCCATATACAGAATTTAGAACTACATGTTCATTTGGTTGACCTTTTGCTGTTCAAGATATTTTTGTTGGCATTTTTCCTACTTATTATCGAGAATTATTGAAATACGTTCTCAAATTTCACTCTTCCCCGCCACTTCACTCATGAGTGATTATGATGTGTTTGATAAAAAGGTCAAAAAATGATTGATAATAAATGATTCATTTAGTAAAATGTTCTGACTTTCTTGATATTTCCATGATATTTAATTCTTTGGGTGTTGGGTAAGAATTTTTTACCATGAAAAAAAGGGAAAAGATGGAGAATATCATACCTATTCACTCAATAATTTTCAATTTTTTCTTATCAAACGGACCCTAAGTGTAGTTTTGAAGAAACATTTAAGTTGAAAGGAAACATTCATCTCATCTTGTTTGAAAAATATATTCGTACAGGGAAAAGATGGAGAATATCACGCCTAATCACTCAATAATTTTCCAACCTTTGACCCTAATTGTAGTTTAGAAGAAACATTTAACTTGAAAGGAAATATTCATCTCATCTTGTTTGAAATGTCTATTTGTACAGGCGTGGCAATTATAGAAACAGGTTGTACCTTGGTCTTGGTTGTTAGAAAATTACCAGAATATTATCTAAAGTTGACTTTTGTATGTATCCTTATTTAACTCTTAGTATTTATTGTGTTCATACCAAGGATGAATTTTTTTTTTGTTACATAGGAAACAAGAAAACAAACAAAAAAAATTCAATATTCTATACGATAGGCAACTCTTTGCATGTCAGCCTTTTTTATTTGTATCCAGTGTACAACCCTACATATAGAGCCCCTTCTCTTGTATTATTCATACAATTCATATTCTCTCATCCTTCTCTCTCTCTAAACTTCAATATGGTATTAGAGGGAGCATGACCCATCATCATTTAGCCAACCCTCACCCCGCAGCCACCACAATCCACCACCAAACTACAGCCTTGTCAATTCAAAACCACAAACCACCGTCACTATAATCAGACCGTAAGCAATCCTAGAGCGTATCCCAGTTTTAAACCTCTAAGAGACACAAATCAACAAAAACCCAAACCAAATCAAACCTATGACCCTCAAAACAACCTGCTACTGCCAAATCTAAAGAAACTTAAAAGAGTAAACTACCTTAATGGCCCTTGAACTATTGGGTTAGTGTCACTTTGGCCACTAAACTTAAAAAAGCTTCACTTTGGCCCTTCCGTCCACATTTTCTGTTAAGTTGGACAAAAATAGGGGTATTTTTGTCATTTCAATATATTTTTTTAAAATAAATTTAATTATATTTTTTATTAAAAAATTATAAAAAAACAAAATAAAAGAAGAAAGAGGGAAAGAAAGAAAGAAAGGAAGGAAGAAAGAAAGAAACATAAAAGAAAAAACAAAAAAGAGAGAGAGACCATCTCCACCTCTCGTCCTCACCCCGCAACCACCATCTCCGGCCAACTCCTCCATTCCAGCTACCTCCCTACCACAATTACCACTCCCCTAATACCACAAAATTTCAAGGGTATCATCTTCGGCTCCACTGCTCGTCCTTCATTCTCACTTAAGTGGTTTCATCTCAATCAAAATTGAAATTTGAGTTTGATCGGTGCTCGATTTTGTATGTATATGTATGTGTGTATATATATAATATGTGCTGTAGAGAGAGAAAATTTAGAGAGAGCAAGGAAGGTGGTAATGGTGATGGGTGGGATTTCTTAGAAAATTGGGGCTTTTCATTTCAATTCATTCAATTTTTTGATCTAATGGTAATGGTGGTTATGTATGTATGTATGCATGTATGTATGTATATGTATGAGAGAGAAAAATGGAGGGTTTTGGAGAGAGATGTGTGTATGTATGTATCTGGGTCATAAATTGTAGTATGTGTGTGCGTATGTATGTGATAAGAGAGAAAATTGGAGGATTTGGAGAGAGATAGTGATGATGATGGTGGTCGGAGGTAGTGGCTGGGTCTAAAATGGCCAGGTCTTCTCTCTCTCTCTCTCTCTTTTTTTTATTTTATTTTTATAATTCTTTTAATAAAAAATCTAATCAAATTTATTTTTTTTAGAAAATAATTGAAATGACAAAAATGTCCCCTATTTCCGTCCAACTTAAAGGAAAATGTGGACGGAAGGGCCAAAGTGACACTCGCTAATAGTTCAAGGGCCAAAGTGGAACATTTTTTAGTTTAGTGGCGGAAGGGACACTAACCCAATAGTTCAAAGGCCAATAGGGTAGTTTACTCAACTTAAAACATATCTAATCTCATAACAATATTATAATCTTCACTAGACGATCTAGATGCCGTCATATTCATCTCATTTCACTTCTCCACATGCCTTCATTAGCGGTGCATCTCACCCTGTCACTGCCATCAGAACTCATGCGCAATAACTGATTTATGCAGAAAAATGAATGAGATTAAACAACAAAAGAATGCCTAGCTTGTGTGGTAACTGTAGCTATTATCCTCTTCTTAGACTTGGGTTCCCTTAAACCATCACCAAACTGCCACGCGTCCAGCCACGTGTTTCTGGCATGTCAGCCATAAGCACCATGTGCTATAACCAAATAGTCGACACGTTATCTTGCCACAATTCTTATTGACTACCACATCAGCAGTGCCACATAAGCATTGATCGCCATGTCAACTACCACGTCATCATGCCTTTGTCATAGTTGACTGCCACATCAGCCAAAAACCTAACCTTAACCTTAGCCTATTCAACTCAGACCGGTTTATTTATTTTAGACTAACTGGTGCATAGTGTTCTAAACCAGTTTTCAAGAAAATTAGACTGATTTCATGGGTTTTTCCACTTTCTAAATACAATTGCAACCTCCATTTTTCTAAAATCGACCTCAATCTCTGAGTTTTCTAACCTTCTAATGGTTTTTGACCCGACGAAAGTAGCTGAATCATCATTGAAGAACTCTACAATCATGATTTAGATTGAGAGTTCATTATTCAACGTCGGCATACTGTTAGATGAAACCAATTATGATATCTGGTCTTAGCTTATGGAGATGCATATCGCAAAAATACAGAAATATTGTTTATTAAGGGTTCTACTTCAATTCCTAAAAAAGGAACTCCATAATATGACAAGTAGAATCCGGATAATCAAAGAATGAAGTGCTAGCTCTTAATGTCCATGAAACTTGCAATCGTAAAGTGCTATATTCATTTTGCTACGGCGCGAGATTTGGAAATCCGTGGTTATAGCTTTTTATGATAGGACCGATGAGTTACAAGTTTCTTTCTTAACCAAAAGGCGTTCACTGCCAAACAAAATGGAAGACCACTATCTGAGTTCTACGACGAGATGACATAGATATTCAGTGAATTAGATCATCCAGATAAGGTGGTTATGGAAAGTTCAAAAGAAGTGGAATCCTAAAGGAAATCAGTTCAGCGTTTAAGGGTCCCTATTTTTATTATGGGTTAGAAAACAAACTTGAACAAATCCACTATGAGATTTTATAGAACGACTCAGTCTCTGACTTAGAGGAAGTGTATGCTCTGGTTCGTCGTGAGGCTTTACGATAACAAACAATGACCACAAAGACTGATATTGTGGCTATGGTGGCCTACAATCATGCCAACTCTGCTTCCAATTAGTAGAATTCAAAGAAAGATACTGGATCTTGGAATTGAACAATTGACTCTCAGTCTAAAGCTCGAGGATCTAATTCAAAGTATCCCGTGTTCAGTCTGTGGGCTTACTAGACACTTGAAAAAGAGTTGCTTTAAAATTATGGCTACCTAGATTGGTGGAAGGATTCTTGCAATCGTCGAATAAATCAATCAAAGGACGATAAAATTTGTCTTTGTTTTGAATAATACATGGGTAATTAATTATGGTGCCGCTGATTATCTCAATAAGTTACTCCTCTTACCTCATCATCTTAGACTTTCATTTCCACAGCCAATGGTGCTCTAATTCCCGTTATGGGAAAAGGACCAGTACCTATATCTGACATCCTGAATTTAAGTTATGTCATAGTAATACCATCCCTAGCTTATAAAATCTTATATGTTGCACAAATAATTAATACTTTATATTGTGATGCGATTTTTTTGGCATTCTCATTATGTTTTTAATTATATTCAGACAAAGCAGATAATTGGTAATAGCACTAGGCGCGGAAAATTAAACTACTTGGCCTTGGAGTTGAAGAACACCGATCACTTACATAAAGCCCTAAAATAATTTGGTTATAGCATCGTCGGTTAGGTGACGCATCGATTAGCTACTTAAAGAAACCATTTCCCAAGTTGTTCAATAAGATTGATTTTTCTATTTTTCATTATGAGATTTGTGAACTGGCTAAGAGCCTTCGTGCTTCTTTTAAACCTTTAATGAATAAAAGTTTTATTTTTTTATGCTTATTCATTCCGATGTTTGGGGTCCATCTCCTACCTCGTCTTTAAGTGGTATACGATGGTTTGTTACTTTTATTGATGATTGTACTAGAATGATATGAGTATGTCCCGTGAAGTCTAAGGGTGAAGTCCTTTGTTTTAGGGATTTCACAATCAAATGAGTACATAGTACAAAGCTACCATTCAAGTTCTCTAAAGGGATAATGGTAGTGAGCATATGGGTACAAAATTACATGCATATCTCAAACTTCATGGAATTTTTCAATAAACTACATACCTTTAAACCCCTCAGCAAATGGAGTTGCAAAAATGAAGGATCAACATTTGGTAGAAGTGGTTCGAGCACTAATTGGACCCAAGATCCCAATATCTTTTTAGGGTGAAGCATTCTACTCTGCCGCTTATTTGATCAGCCACATTCCTTCTGCAACACTTGATTTTTAGACACCTTATGATGTATTAGTTGCATCTATCTTGGTGCCTACAGTGTACAATCTTCCTCCATGGATGTTTGGATGTGTTGCATTTGTTTATTTATCGAAGGAACAACAGATCAAGTTCAAATCTCGCGCTTTCAAATACATATTTATAGGGCATGTATGTGACGCCCCAAGCTCCGTTTTGAGGAGATATCCTCTGGGACCCGATTCATCACGGGTGCCGTACGCTGACGGCAGAAACTCGATAGCCAAAAACCTGGACATATATACGAGAATAAAATACCCAAATTTGGATGTTAAGAGCCACACCTAGCATAGTTGTAATATACAAACCTAGTCCTTAAGATACAAGCAAAATTATAACAACAAGCCTCCAATGAGGTCCCAACATGATTTAACAATACGGAGACAATAAACAAGTTTTAATATCCATGCAGTGTATGCAATATTAAATGATCCCAGAATCAAGTTTCCATCACCCATATACACCAATCTACACACAAAAATATGTAACAAGGCCATGGAAATGCTCTAATAATCTTAGAATTTTCCCAGACCTTGAAAATTCCTAGTCTTAAATTTTTGTAGATTAATTTGAGCAAACTTGTGACATAGTAATATGTGGTCGTTTGATTGTCTATCTTCCTAGTTAGGATGCATAAAAAGGAGAAAATAATATATTTGATCTCTCTCTTCGGAACAAGTCACAAGTATTTACTCTATTTTAAGAGACTAGCCATGAAAATATTCTCACTTTTGGAGGATGTCAATTTTCCAAATTATTTTATATGGTTCTAAGGTAAATTCATTATGGGAATCAATTAGCAAATCATAAATGATTCATAAGAGAAAAATCCAGATTAAACCCACCCAAATTCTCCTATTACAATGGCCAACAAACTTATGAATTCATCCAATTTCCTATCATTTAGATTTGTACAAAAGGAAAAAGCTAAGAAAATAAATTGAAAGAGTTCCAAGAAACGAATAAGATTTGATTCAAGGTGAAAAGCCAAACAAAAACAAAAACACTTTTGTAATTACATATTCCACATGAGAAATAAATGTAATTTTATCTTTCTAGTATGTATTGATTAGGATGATATTAGCAAATACTCCCTCTGTATCATTTTCCTTTTCTAGCATATCTCAAATTAAGTTTTCAATTTTCCGCAAAAGAAAGTAGTTATGCTTTATCTCCCTGTTGACTCGACTGAGTAGTGCCAATTACAACTCACAAATGGTTGACAAAAGAAGAAAAAGAAATTACTAAAACCCTAGATATTAACACTTTTTAGCATTCTAACTCAAATAAATTCGACCGCTTATTATTGTACTATCACAACAACCACACACTCCATTCATCGATATGAACAAGTTATATTTCTCAATCCCTATACAAATTAAAAAACTTGTGCATTTAGAATCCTCGTACTTCTTTTCCTTGCATTTCCACTTGTACCTACAAAAAAAATTCCAAAATAGCTAAGTGAGCCAAGTTAAACAAGGTACAAGCAACGACACCCAAGTTAACCACTATTGGGACTACACTTAATTACAAATTTAGTAAATTCTTTTATTCCATAAAATTGACTAAACAATATACCTTAAATATGCCTTAAGAACAAAGTGCTTCATCTTTATCCAATGATGAAAATTTAACTAGCATATGTGAGGAAAAATATAGCATTATATGAGAAATTAACAAGACAAGGTTAATATTGGACTAACCAATGAGCCATGCTGCATTTACGTGCTGGACCCATAAATACAAATTTTCTCTTCTATCAAGACTTTGCAATATGGGCACACACCCGCAAAATTGCTCCTTTTGTTGCAATTAACACACGTCACTTGATGAGCACAAGGTAAAAAGAGAACCAAAGCTTCGCTCTTTGAGCATGCTATGCATTTCCTACTTTCGAAACCTTCGTTTGTGGAAGAATCTTGTAAAGTGAGTGACTCAAGAGGCATTGCATCCATAAATATGTCAACATCAAATGCGTGTGTCCTCGATGTTCCTTCAAATAGTAGACGCGATGAATCACCAGACCTTTTAATACAAGATAATTCTTCCTCCAGTCTTCGTTTGTCATCCTTCATAAGCTGAATGTCTATCTCCAATTTTTGGCTCAACATTGCTTGATTCCTTTTAATATCAACATCTACCGCTATATTTAACTTATTTTCTTCTGAGACTCGGCTAGTTATTAACTCCTTTCGCTTCAACTCCTCCCTCAAGTTTTCCTGTAGTTAGTAATTTGTAATTGTAAATCATTTCTAAACTCCATTCCCCCCAACACCCTTCCCTTCTAAATTTGAGTGCCGTTAGATTTGAAGTGACACTAAAAATGATTTATACTATAAATTTGGATAGCTAATAGTGATATCCATCAAAAGACAATAGTCGAGAATCTTTAGGAGGTAAAATATGTTTTCAAATAAACAAAGTGCCTAGAACAAAATAGAAGATATCAAGAATGCAAGGTATATATTATACTCATTTACATTTGGCCTTATGGTATAAAGTACAAAAGATCATCATATTTTAGTCCCTCTCAGTTCCCTTCTCCTCAAACCCATCGGCTTGTATAAATGAACAAAATATTAAATTATATATATATTAAAATAAGTTTCTGATTTTGAACTGTCATTCAATGAACTGTTTTTTGAGATTTCATTTTTTACCTCTTTACGCTATAATATAACTTCTTTACCCTTCCCGCCTCCCCCCACTATACATATATATATACTATATATATGTCAAGCCCCATTTCAACAGGCGAATCTGTGTCAGATTTTCTAACTTCCAGTTTTATCCCTATAAATTTCTGTGTAAAAAAGTTATTTATGACAAGACTAGAACTAATAAACCTCTAAACAATATAAAGAAGCACTTAATCACTAGGCCATCATAATCATAATCATAATCATCATCATCATCATATTATTATTATTATTTCAAATTATATATATGCAAATCGGACACACATATCGCGCGTGCAAGATAATCTAGTATTTACTCCCTTTAATTCTTTTTTCTTCCTTTAACAAGAAAACAAAAAAAAATTATCCCTTCAATAAAATTCTAATTCTGGGCTTATGCCCATAAGGGCCCAACCCATGTTAAAAGGCCTACAGTGATATTAGGTTATACTTTATTAATTTTCTTTGCACTAATATGCTCTTGCTTCTTATATATAAAATTATTTGACACCGAAAATATTATAAACAATAAATAGCTTAGTGATAGAGATAGAGATAGAAGTAATTAAATTATTAAACTCTTGCCAGTAAAAAGTATTCAAATACCATTACATAAATACAGAGTGCTATTTTTAGTTTATTTATTTATTTATTTATTTATTTGTAAAACAAAATTCACAAAAGCAAAATCAGACCACAAAAGTGTAACAAAAATTCAATAACTACCAATGATTTACGGATTTATAATATATGTAATAGATTGCGTATGTATGTGTATAAATATTGAATGTCACATTTCAAATCATCATAAAATTGGCAATGTCTACATGCCTAACTAGTTACATAAATGGAAGGCACAAATACTAGAGTATAGGGTGACAACACTTTGTAATTGAAAATATAACACAAATCAAGCAAGAAATACAAGCAAAATCACATATGGCAATAATTTATTTTTATTTTTATTTTTTAAAAAATACCTTGCAAATGATTTAAAATATTTAACATATATATATATATATATATATATATATCTTAATTAAGAGAATAACTAACCTCATCTTCTTGTATAGCCTTCTTGACTTGAATTGCCTCTTCGCTCAAAGCAATCTCCTTCGCTTTGTCTTCCAGAAGTTGCTCCTCAAGCTCCGAGCATAGCTTCCGTAAAGCCGTTACCCTCTTCGAAAGCTTTTTCTCCATCTTCACAAAATCAAGGCCCTTTACTCTGTACTCAGTGTAGCTCAACTTATTCGCTTCACTATTTGCCATATACGTCGAGTTCATAAGCTCGAGCCTCCTCACGTGCTCATTTACGCATTCAAGTTGAGTACTAACTTTCTTTAGGATACCATCTTTCTCACAAATCTTCTTATCAAAGAATTTGTCTTGGAGTCTTTCTTTATCCTGGAACGTCGTCCTTTCTCTAACAGATCTTTCTAGCTTCAAAAACTTGAGCTCTACAAGAGTGCAACTGAGCCTTTGGGCTGCTTGTACGAATTTCTTGTTGGCCCACTCTTTTCGTTCCTTTAATTTTTCCTTAAGCTCTCGAGTGTAGCTAACCGCACTCATAATCGAGTGATTTTTTGGGTGATCTGGGCCGTACTTTATCCCCTCTTCAACAAGGCTAAGATATGACTCGTCTTCCTCGTCCATGCAAGCGCGTGTTCTCTTTGGTTCATTGATTTGAAAAGAATCAAGCAAACACGTTGAATTGGTTGAGGACTCCACCATTTCCCTCTTAAAAGCGGTTACAAGTTTCGACACATTTTCCTCCAAATGCGCTTCCAACTCTAGTGTAAGGTTGATTTTCTTAAACAAGTTAACATTTGGACTAGAGTCAATAGTACTCGTATTTGTATTACTATTACACGTATCACTACTAATACTCCTATATTCCCCCAAAACTGAAATCCCCTTGCCGTTAAGATTTTCAAGCAACTGGCTTATTGTGTGCTTAACTCTAGGATCTTGCGCAAATTGATCTAGTACTTCAGGAGTACAGAACATTTTCTCCTGGAATGATGAGAAATTGGTAGATAAAGGGGGGTTTACCTGTAAATTGGTTGCCATGAGAAACTTCATGGCATCAGATTTTGTCCAACTAGGGTGACCTCTTTGTGCTAAAAATATAAGCAACTCTTGCAAGTCACTTACCCTCTCTTTCCAAGTTGTTGGTACATGTTCAGAGATACGGCATTCTTGATCGATACGTCCCTCATTGATAAAAGCGATCGAATTAGTCATGATATTGTTGAAAAGATTCAAGCCATGAAATACATGCCCGTTGAGTACAATTGCGTTACGTGCTACTTCATTTTTGTACCCTTTAGACACCAGCTCGTTCAAAACGCCCTCAAATAAATTTTCAACTTTGCCTCTTAATTTTTTTTCTAGCACTTCTTCATTCTTCTCCCCCCATATGCTCATATCCGTATTAATTATATTGTTGAACGGATCATTGTTGTTGGATTCGGGTTTTTTGTGAGCCTTGCCAGAATTTTTGGACTTGCCTTTTCCTTTTTTCTTCATTGTTTTAGAGACTAATATATACACCCTGAAATTGAACAAAACTGAAATAGAAAAATCATAAAACCTTCAATTTACTATAAATTGATATATAAGAGAGGTACATATCTATACTCAAAAATTATAAATTAATAAAATATTGCAACTAATTTAATAAATATCAATAAAATGAATATATTTCAATAGACATATAGTACCAACTATCATTTGAGTGAATTTGAATTCCGGTTTGGCCACAATTTCCTATATTTATATTTTTCTTTTAATTTTAAAATCCAATTTTATTGAGTTTTAAAACGTGAGCAACTAGTATTTATAATTTATTATCAAAAAAAGGTATGCGTGTTATTTATCACTAATAATTGTCCAATAGTAGGGGTAACATGATCTTTTGAGAAAATCTATGCAAAGTTTTTACATTAAGGGGTGGCAAATTTCATTATTCACATTCTTTGAAAAACAGTAATTAAAACATTCCATTGGGAGACATAAAAGTAAATTGAACTCATATATAGCTATTTCTAGATAAAAAATTATGTTCAGACTTGAATTTATATATATATACGGGAAGGATCTAAAAAAGACCATTTATTTGGTCCTCAAATGCGGATCAATCATTTTGAGGGAGTAAACAAATTAATTTTTTTATGAAACTTGGTGAAGATCTCCATGATTTAGATCATCCCCACCAAATTTCATCAAAAAATTCAACCGGGAAGTGAGTTAGCTAAACATCTTAAATTTTAACGGTTAGAAACGCACATATATATATATATATATATCAATATTCAATATTTTATTTAACCATCTTCCCGATTGAATTTTTCGATGAAATTCGGTGGCGGTGATCTACTAATTATGAAGATCATATTCATGAAGTTTCATAAAAAAAATTCATTTATTTACCCCCTCAAAATGATTGGTCTGCATTAAGGACCAAAAAGTTGGTCCTCTTAAGATCCTTCCCTTATATATATATATGTCTAGGTTTGCATTTTTCTTCATACCTAGAAAACAAAAAGTCTGATACAAAGAACTTTAAATTAAATATGTTACTGATTCTTATCTACTTTAAATTAAATTTCCCATGATTATGCAACTTTAAATCGATAAAGATTTCAATGTTTACTTTGCATATATGTGTTTTTAGCAACATCGAAGGGGGTAATTAAATCGTATTGAAATTAAGTAGAACAAATAGATGTGGTACAAAGAAACAACCTTTTTCCAAATCTAGACTAGTCTTGATGTGAATTTCATATATATATATAGTGCATTTTTTGTACGGATCAATCTGAACAGATCGGCCTTTTTAGTGATGTTTTTTCGTTGTTAAAACATTGGGGAGATGTTTTTAGAGGTGAAAAACCGTCAAAAAAAAGGCCAGTCCTTACAGACCGGCCCGCACTTGAAATTTTTCGTATATATATAAAGTGTTTCCAAGGGCATATCAAGAAAGAGACATCATACATATAGGCGTGCAAATACCAACTACAGACATATATAGAGAAAGTGGTGGACAAACAAGACAAATAAATGAACAAAATTAGATATGAGATATAGAAACTTGCCGATTGAGTGATATTAAGAATATTCTGATGAGTCGTCGATGAGCGGTAAATGTATATCTGAAAGATATATGTATTTCAAGTGAGAGGGGTAGACAAAGATGTGTGCATTTATGTGAAGATATAAAAGTATAAAACTTAATAGTTCATTGAAATAAATAGAAAGCAATTACACTTGTCAGCCATATCTTTATACACAATACATATGGTAAGTCGTAAGTGCAGCATCTGTCAGTCATGCATGAATGAATATAATAACAAGAGAAAAGGTGAAAGTGCAAAGGCTGATGATGCAAGAATACTATTGTGGGGTCCACCTAAAAAAAGACAATCAGTTATTGTTCAAGGGTCCCTGCATCTGTAGATACCCCATTTCGTGGCCCTCGCATAACTCTAACTTTCAACATCGTGCCTTGAGATCAGAACTTACTAGGTCGCTTGTAAAACCCAAACGATGATCTATTGTATAAAATGTCTAGTAGGGGAAGTTTTGGGTCCAACATAAGGCCTTTGGTGTCACACCCTTATGTTTGATCTTGTTTACATTTGGATTCAATTTCTTGATTTAGGCCCAATAGTATATTGATTTAGGAGGAGACTTAGTGGCTTTTTTCCAAGCTTTTTAAGGCTGCACATGAGCTCCCTTTTTTGCTTCTTCTTGTTGTTATTGTTGTTGTTTTGCCCATATATATTCCTTTAATTTCAGTACATCAATGTAAGTCCCATTGTTGTGCGAGAATTTCATCATGTAAGGTCCAAATTTATGAGAACTTGTTATTTAGTTGAGTTTATTCTGATGCCAAACAAGTTTTTCGATTGTAGTATTGCTTAGTATTGTTAATTATCTGGATATGCATGTTCAATGGAGAAAGCCACAGTTACCAGAGTCCGAATAAGAATTTGGATCACTAGGATCAAGGTAAGTAAAGTAAGTGGTTAGTCAGATTCAAAATCCTAGTAGCAATGTATTTAAAAAGATTATTTATTTATTTATTTAATAATAATACTAACAACAATGATTGAAAATGATAAAGAATGCTGAAGAAGATTATTTATTAATTTATTCATTTATTACAGCAATAATGAAATCAATCTAAGGAATTACAAATTGGAACATGTCAATCCTTATCGTCATCCTTATTGTTCTCATCATCGCTTAAGACGTCATTGTTAAACCCTTATGCATTGTCCTCATCATCATCGTTGTTGTCATAATCATCATGATCGGGAACATCCACTCATGGTAGATCACCAAGTTTGATGGTGAAACTAGAGATAGGAATGTAAGTCATGTGATGCTCTTGATAGGGTTCTTGTACTTCAAACTGTGGAATGGCGGTTTCATCCCTTGCAAGTGTGCTATCACTATACGTACCTCTGTGTGACATCACATTAATGACTTTCCAATTCGCACCTGCCACCGGATCATTTACATAAAACACTTGTCTTGTTGTCTTGGCAAGAATAAATGGTCTATCCTCATACTAATTAGTCGAAGTGTTCACTAACAAAAGACCATGATCTAACTTTGTACTATCGGAATCTTTAGGGTCAGTGATATTAATTTAAGTTGTTTTTAAATTAATATGGCTTCTTGAGTCTCATTATTCAATTAAGAATTAGATTAGTAATTTCCTTTTTGAATAAGTTTCCATATTATGTTTATTATTAATTTCCTTATTGTATTAGGATTTTTCTAAAAGTTATTTTCCTTTTTCAAGGAGGAATTAGTTTCTTTTTTGAATTAGGTTTCTAAATCTTTGTTTCTCCTATTTAAAGGAGGCATATTATTGTTTTATTATTAAGAGTTTTGATGATTAATAAAATTGAGAGTTTTCTCTTTGTGTTCTCTAAGAGCATGTTGAACATGTTGAATTGATTAATTTACGTGTTGACTTATCAATCTAGCAACCACACTAGATTGTGGCGTCATTTATTATACCGAGGTTCGTGCTTCTTTAAGCGTTAGGTTGATGTTTCCATCTTCTATCTTTTCGACGTATTCCAAGGTTCTTGTTACGTTCGTAGTTCAAGGGTTGATGATCCATTAGCCTGGTTAGGAAAGACGATTCGGGTTCGCGTCAACTTAGGACCAGATAAAGGTGAAAGATATCATCTTCCAGATTTTCGTAAGGATGTTCAACCTGATGGAGACATAAATACAGGATCGTTTGATATTGTGTATAGATTGAACAAAAACTTTTACTAAAACCTTATAAGAATAAAGGGATTTTACCTTTGTGGATCATGTAGAGGATCCAAATGAGGAGACTAGGGTTTGAAAGCATCAGATTGCAATTTGGTCAGATTTTTTAATTCTCGATGGGTTGCGAAAATCGATTGTTTTCACCACCGAAACAACTTCTAATCATCCTGATTTTTTGCACCATAATTGTAACTTTGCGTTCTGAATGACATATCCAAAAATCAGACTGATCCAACGGTGCAATCAAAAGTTACGCTTGATTTACGACTGATGTGCCGAAAACCTAAAGATCTTCTATCGTATTCCTTCCGCCATCAAATCTTGCACCGAGTGTGGGCTACGGTATCACCAAAATTTTCTCCTTTCTCAATAGAACAAACCCTAACTCATGAGAATTATTGTTATTAAAGAGAAGAGACAAAGACGGCGTATATATAAGGCTACGATAGGGACCTTAAGGAGAAATATGTGTTTGGGCTTCCTATGGAAAGTTGGAATCCTAATTCCACTATGAATTAGTTCATTCCATAAATTATAATTCGCACCACTAAAGAATTATAATTGCACTCCCGTCCTTATCTCAAAATTATATTTCGAGCTCCTTGTTATTAAATACTTATTATTCTCCCACGTTAAGATTACAGATAACCGCCATTTAAATTAAATTACTGACAATTATATTTAAATGACTTCTTAATCCTTGAACCTACCACTTAACATATTTGACATGCCGGATTAACATAATCCACTTGCAGGGTTTGACATAATCAAAACTTATAAGCTTCTCAAGGGGCTATCATCAATCCCTATACTGGGACATGGATTCCATCAGTAATTAATATTCATCATACATATAGTATCGTCATCCAATTCACGAAGATTATTGATCCATAAATGAATCTCACTCTTGATGAGTGAAAACAACAAACACTACATATATATATGTCTATTAATTATTTCAAGATTAAGAGTATAAGTAATCACAATAACTATGGGATTTTAAATTGTTTTATATAGTCAGTATAAAAATAATTAACTCAAACTGCTCCTATTCAATACACACAAAGTGTACTAACACAACGAGTTAAAACTATACCGTTTCCTGTAGTTAAGATAAACTACTAAAACTTGTGCTACAATCCTACCAATGGGTTTCCAATTCCATCTAAGACTGTGAACCATTAAACTTATATTCCACAAGAACTGATGATATGATCTTCTATGTGTAAGATATACTCTACACACCAAATCATCTATTATATGGAATAAAAGAGACACATGTACAATATTTAAATAAATAATATAATGCAACCATTGTCTATAAAGATTCTCATTAAAATAGCAAAACCAAGTTTATAACATATCAAAGCCAACAAGAAAATTATGGCTTTTAGTATATCACTCTAACAATCTCTCACTTAGACTCAAAGCCATACAGCTATGCATCTCACTACCATTTCTTCAACGTGAACACTCTATGTATTTTCTCTTCTTATGAATCCTCGGCTTTTTTGAGTTCGCAACCGTTTCACTATTATCAAAATAAAGTGAAATAGCTTATAACACTAATGTGCCACATATAGATTCATACGAAAGTTCCTGAGCCAAACCGTTGCCTTAGATGTTCAGCTTTCATGGTGGAGTCAGCAATGCATGACTGCTTGATACTCCTCCAACCAATGACTCCACCTCTTAGAGTAAACACATATCCTGAAGTTGACTTTCTGGAATTCTAACTTCTGATGAAAAATCATTGTCTGTGTATCCAACAGGTACTAGACTGTTTGCTTGGTAAATCAACATTAAATCTTGAGTCCTTTTAAGGTACTTAAGTATATGTTTTACCACAGTCCAGTGTTCTTTCCCTGGATTAAACTAATAGCTGCTAACCATACCAATGGTAAAGCAAATGTCTGGTCTAGTACACAATATAACATACATGAGGCTTCTCACTGTCGAAGCATAAGGAACTCCCCACATCCTCTCTATCTCATCATGTGTCTTATGACATTGATCTTGGATAGAGTGATTCCATACCTAAAAAGGGAGAAACCCTTTATTGGAATCTTATATACTAACTCTGGCAAGAATTGTATCGACGTAAGTATTTCGGATAAGTCTAACATCCTAATTTTTCAATCTCGCATAAGCTTAATACCAAGGATGTGACTGGCTTCTCCTAAGCCCTTCATATCAAACTGACTTGATAACCATACCCTCACTGAAGATAATATTCACATACAATACCTGGAATACCACCGCGCTTCCGTTGCGCCTTTTGTACACACAAGACTCATCCGAACATTAATCAAAATCAAAAGATTTGATTGCATGGTCAAAACAGATGTTCCAAGATCTAGACACTTGCTTAAGCCCATAAATGGGCTTCTTGAACTTGCACAACATATGCTCTTAGCCCTTTGCTATGAATCTTTCTGGTTGCATCATATAGATGCTTTTATCAAGACTTATATTAAGGAAACTTGTCTTGACATCCATTTGCCAAATCTTGTAATCAAGATGAGCCGCAATGGATAAGAGAATCCGAATAGACTTTGGCATGGCTACCGGCGAAATGGTTTCCTTATAATCGATCCCCTTCTTTCTGAGTGAACTTTTTTAGCAACAAGCCTTGCCTTAAGCCCGTCTGATCATCTCTGTCTTTTATATACCCACTTACATTCGATAGGTTTTATCCCTTCGGGTGGTTTTACAAGATCCCAAACTTTAGAGTACATGGACTTCATTTCAGATTTCATAACCCTTTGCCATTTTCTGTTTCCTTATCTTGAAGTACTTCATTGTAGTTAAAAAGGGTTCGTTTCTTATTCATCAGGGACATTGTCATAAGACTCTCCCAAGAACATAAAACAACCAGGTTGACGAACAACCCTCCCACTACGACGAGGCACTACTTGTGTTTGTGTACATTGTGCAAATATTGAACATATTAATTCAATATCCACACGTTGCGCTGATTAAAAAACCTACGTATTAGTGATTTGTTCAAGATGTGCACAAGTATCGACAATCCACCCACTATGACGAGGTAATGGAATGTCGATTTCCATTTACTGTGGTATTTCCTCTTGTAGTAAAGGTATAGACGAATTGTGCCATGTTTTTCTCTCCTCTCATTTCCACTACAACAACAATACTCATGTGCTCATGGTCTATGATATAATCCTCTTCTAAGAATCTGGCATTGATAATAATAACATTATATTCTTGAGGATTATTAAATAAACCACGATTGGTTCCTTTTGGATATGCAACAAAGAAACACATTTTTGTTCTTGATTCCAACTTATCCGCATTACTTTTCAGCACATGTGCTGGACTAACCCATACTCGAATATGCTGCAGACTAGGCTTACGCCCAATCCGCAATTCTATGGGTGTAGTAGGTACTGACTTTGATGGTACCAAGTTCAGAATATATCCAGCTATTTCTAAAGTATATCCCCAAAAAGAATAAGGTAGATCTGAATAACTCATCATAGATCTTACCATTTCTATAAGAGTCTTATTCATTCTTTTTGCTACACCATCATGCTGTGGCATCCCCGGTGCAGACAACTGGGAGGTAATCCCATTCTCTAATAAGTATTCTTTGAACTCTCCCAAGAGGTATTCACCACCACGATCTGATCGTAGTGATTTGATACATTTTCCTAGATGCTTCTCCGTTTCTGCCTTGAATTCTTTGAATTTTTCAAAGACTTCAGACTTACGTCGCATTAAGTAAATATATCTATACTTTAAATAATCATCTACTATATGTGATGAAATACTCAAAGCCTGCCTCATCCATTCTGGACATTCATGTGACCATACAAATCAGAGTGAACCAGTTTTAATTGTTCTTTAACACTATAGCCTTTTGCCGAGAATGATATCTTAGTCATTTTACCTTCTAAACATGATTCACAAACTGGAAGGCCTCCACTTCTAATGAACTTAATGATCCATTTTTGACCAATTTTTGAATTCTTTTTAGATTAATATGACCAAGGCGTATGTGCCAAATATACATTTGGTTCATTTTGAAGGTTCTTTTCTCTTAATTGGTAAACTATTAATGCTATTCAATTCACTCAGTTGTAGTACTAATAAGTCAGGATTATTAATGTAAAGATCAATCACTAATGTACTAGAACAAACAAACTATTTATTTTTTCTAATGATAACTGATTTATCATTAAAATAAACAAAATGTTTGTCCTCAACCAATCTAGAAATAGAAATCAAATTCCTTCTAATGGAAGATACATATAGACATTCCTTAATCATTAATATCCTATTCTGACTAGATTGAAGATAAATATCTTATACTGCAACTGTTGCCACATTCGTCGCTGCCCATATGTAAATTTTCTCTATTTTTATGTTGTTTGGTTTCCTGAAACCCCTGCAAAGTATTGCATACATGATTAGTGGCTCCTGAATTTACACACCAGGTACTGGTAGATCGGCCCACTAAACAAGATACAACAATAAATAGATGAAATTTATATATGTTGTTATAACGATTTAGGAAATTAGGACAATCTTTCTTCAAATGCATTTTCTACTGACAGTGAAAACACTGGCCCATATGCTTTTTCACTCCTCCTAGAGGTTCTGCGGCTGCTACACGCACTGCTCCTTGTGGGACTGCAACTTATGCATTATTCTTATTCCTGTCTTGCTTTTGGGCATAGAAGTTGAAGCTTTCTCAGCCACTAGAGTACTAGCTAGCCTACCAAGGAGTTCCTCAGCTGCTTGGAATTCTTTAGGAAGTCCCAACAATGAATAAAGCTTATTCATGTTGTAATTCTGTCGGAATCCCTTAAATAAGTCCAGCAGCGATTGGAGAACGATATCGACCTGAGTTTTCCCATCGATTTTAGCTCTAAATGTCTCTTAGTTCATTCAGAAGACCGATCATCTTCAAAACAAGATCCTTAACTTGGATTCCTTCAGCAATAGTCGTGTTCATGAGGCCTTTCATCAAAACCTGCCTTGCGGCATGATCTAGATTCCCAAAAATATTTTTGAGGTTTAGCATTATGCCGTAGGTGGTGGCAAAAGACTAATGCTAATGTTGTAGCACATTTGACAAAAATGCCAGAATGTAAAACCACGCCATCTTATCAGCCTTTTTCCACCTTTGGCAAGCCTGGGTTTCCTTATCGGTCGCCCCCTTACCAGGTTCTGCTGGACAAGACTCAGTGAGCACGAACTTGTACTCTTTAACAGTAAGCACAATGTTCAAGTTCCCTTTTTTCAGTCAATATAATTAGGTCAAATCAATTTGTTTTAGTTGAGAACAATTAAAAGTGGATTGAAAAAGTTTGCCATTTTAAAACTTGAGAATCACATACAAATTATGATGGATAATAATAACTTTGAATACTTATTTTAAATATGGTACCCTCTACCATTTCAAAAAATGTTCGCCAGCAGCCTAAAACTTTGAATAACATGCCCCGTTAGTGAGGTCCTCTATTATTCATTATTTCTTAGACATATGTAAACCTATTAAATTTTACTATTTAGACAATCCTTTATCGTCAAGCAATACATACTATCTAGACAATATTTTATTGTCAAGTAAAATATACTATCTAGACAATCTTTTATTGTCAAGTAAAATTTAAATATCTGGCTTTCTTTGATCTTACAAATAATAGTAGAGACTCTGTTGGAGAGCATACTATTATATATATATATATATATATCTAAGTGTATACCATCATTTAATTTAATCCAATGATTCTGTAATTTATTCTTTCTGATATGGAGGTGAGCACTAAAATCCACACGAAAAATAAATCATATTGTTTAAAATTATCAGTCAGTGAAATTTGTACAATGATTTCGCAATCCATTCCTTCCGATATGGAGATGAGCACTAAAACCAACGCGAAGAATAAATTATATCATCTACAAACCAATGATGGAGACCGTGGGATTTTTATGTGAAAAAAATCCCTCACACACTTAGTATTTAAAAAAATTATTTTTTGAGGGTTAAGAAAATTTTATATAAAATTCTAGTCAACTAAAATATAAGGGTATGAAATATAAAAAACATGTGCAATAAAAATTATTTTGCTGCTTTTTTTTTAAAAAAAATTTATATTTTTCAATTATGCAAAATTTATATTTATATACCCTTTTTTTAATTTGACAAGAATTAAACAAAAAATAAAAGGTGATCTAGGTATGGTCATGTATCCATGTTGTCCAAAATTATAAGAAAACCTAATAATTAAACACATGTGACCAACACACAGTCACACAAAGCATTAAACCATTCAATAATAAGAATAATTAAATCCATGCTATTATGGTCCAAGCTTCATCATCCTTAGTCCGTTGGAAACCTGTAACGACTTATGTTACCACTTCATTGACTATGTCGGGAATCAACCTTGGTGGAAACGCCTTCTTCAACGTTTTTCGTTAAAGAAACTGCAATCTTAGATACAAAGTTCCTATGCCTCCATTTAAGGAGTTCACACATAAACTATTATATCTAAATTGTAAATGAAATTACATAGATCCTATGCCTCCTTTTAAGGAGTTCAAAAATTTGATCTAAATTTAATTTACAACCATGAATAAAACCCAAATCATCATGCACATTAAAACTAACCACGAATAAAAATATCGTGGGATCCAATCACATAAAACATAATTACGTGACCATAATAGCGGGACAAGAACACTGCAAAACAAGGGTTAGCGAGTTCTACGTTCTAACAAAAAACATGCATGAATCGATTTAACTGGACAACATGACTAGTTCAATCCGTACGCAGTATCAAAGAAAACCAATCCCTCTTATACCAATTGATGGAGACATAAATATATGATCATTTGATATTGCGTATAGATTGAAAAAAAAACTTTTGCTAAAACCCTATAAGAATAAAGGGATTTTACCTTTGTGGATCATGTAGAGGATCCAAATGAGGAGACTAGGGTTTGAAAGCATCAGATTGCGATTTGGTCAAATTTTTTAATTCTCGCTAGGTTGCGAAAATCGATTGTTTTCACCACCGAAACGACTTTTGATCATCCTGATTTTTTACACTATAATTATAACTTTGCGTTCCGAATGACATATCCAAAAATCAACTGATCCAACGGTGCAATCAAAAAGTTACGCTTGATTTACGACTGCTGTGCCGAAAACCTAAAGATCTTCTATCGTATTCCTTCCGCCATCAAATCTTGCACCGAGTGTGGGCTACGGTATCACCAAAATTTTCTCCTCTCTCAATAGAACAAACCCTAACTCATGAGAATTATTGTTATTAAAGAGAAGAGACAAAGCCGGCGTATATATAAGGCTACGATAGGGACCTTAAGGAGAAATAAGTGTTTGGGTTTCCTATGGAAAGTTGGAATCCTAATTCCACTATGAATTAGTTCCTTCCATAAATTATAATTCGCACCACTAAAGAATTATAACTGCACTCCTGTCCTTATCTCAAAATTATATTTCGAGCTCCTTGTTATTAAATACTTATTATTCTCCCCACGTTAAGATTACAGATAACCGTCATTTAAATTAAATTACTGACAATTATATTTAAATGACTTCTTACTCCTTGAGCCTACCACTTAACTTATTTGACATGTCGGATTAACATAATCCACCTGCAGGGTTTGACATGATCAAAACTTATAAACTTCTCAAGGGGCTATCATCAATCCATATACTTGGACGTGGATTCCATCAATAATTAATATTCATCATAAATATAGTATCGTCATCCAATTCACGAAGATTATTGATCCATAAATGAATCTCACTCTTGATGAGTCAAAATAACAAACACTACATATATATGTCTATTAATTATTTCAAGATTAAGAGTATAAGTAATCATAATAACCATGAGATTTTAAATTGTTTTATATAGTTAGTATAAAAATAATTAACCCAAACTGGTCCTATTCAATACACACAAAGTGTACTAGCACAACGAGTTAAAATTATACCGTTTCCTGTAGTTAAGATAAACTACTAAAACTTCTGCTATAATCCTACCGATGGGTGTCCAATTCCATCTAAGACTGTGAACCATTAAACTTATATTCCACAAGAACCGATGAAATGATCTTCTATGTGTAAGCTATACTCTACACACCAAATCATCTATTATATGGAATAAAAGACACACATGCACAATATTTAAATAAATAATATAATACAACCATTGTCCATAAAGATTCTCATTAAAATAGCAAAACCAAGTTTATAACATATCCATGCCAACAAGAAAATTATGGCTTTTAGTATATCATTCTAACACAACCGATGGGTCATAAAGAGGTATTCAATCATGCACACTTTTCCCTTAGAAGTGTTATTAAACGCACTTTTAAAGTATGAAAAAAGAGATGGAGTATTTTACGAGACATGCCTAGTTATCCTTTTGCAAAACAAGTAAAAATCGTTATTGCAATCATGGCACTTCATAACTATATAAGAACATATGCCAAACGTGATTGTCATTTTGATGAAAGTGAAAATGACCTAAATGGTATTCAAGGTGAAGAGATTGAGATAGAGGTTGATGCACAACAAGAAGATGGTCCTGCAACACAAGAAATTGAGGCATTAAGAAATCATATATCAACAAGTTTAATGAGTTCATCTACCTAGAAATGTATATGATTGCTTGTTTATGACTAGCTTAATTTTTGTTATGACCATAAAGTGAAAGTGCTTTTATTTTTACTAAATACTTTAACAGAAAAGTCATTTCAACATAATGCCCATTTTAGTCATTATACACAGCTCATAGCACTTTCACAAAAAATTACCAAACACTCAGAAAACTGATTATTGTACAAACAACACTTTTAATAAAAATTTAGCAAACGCCAAACTGTTTTCTCTCACGGTTGATTTCTCTTACATCAAATCTGGCAGAGATTATTTTTGCAGCACAACAATGCTAAACTAGCCCTTAACCATGTACCAATTAGTTTCACGTCATTTAGCCAATATCAATAAATAACACCAATTAATGAGGCCAAATAAATACACCGAATTCAATAAACGTAATGAATTTAAAAAGAATATAACGTATGGGGTAATAAATGAATACTCTAAAGATTTAGATGCGCGTTAGGTACAAATCCTTACCTCAAAAATAATACTAAAATAATACAGCAAATAATACTATAGCTCTTTACCCAGCCATGGCCAAAATTTTGTTTTTAGTAATCTCATTGTCTCTCACGAAAATTTGGTCCAAAGAGGCGAACATATATAAGGTTTTAGGCATTAAAAATATAAGTGGGCCCCCCACTAAAATTCCTTAGCCACGTGGCTTTAGAAAAATGAAGACTAACCTTTTTAATTTATTATCCACACATTTTTGGACACTTGCCTACAATCTAAGGTAGCTACTAAAATTATTAATCCAAGTACTACACTAAGGCCTCGTTTGGTTCACGGAAAGGAAATCGATTCCCTTATCTTTCCCATGGAGGTGGGAAAGTAAATTTCCTGTCAAATTTCCTTTCTTGTGTTTGGTAAACCATGGAAAGTATTTAGGAAATAGTATTATTGTCTAAAATTTGTGTAATAAATGCTTGGAAAATCACATGGGAAAATCAATCCCATGTGTTTTGGGAGGAATGGTTTTACCCCCTACTTTCCCCTCTCTTGGAAAAGTGTTTCCGGAATTTGTGCTTACCAAACAAAGGAAAGGAACGACTTTCCTTTCCCGAGTACTAAAATCCGTGAACCAAACGAGGCCTAAACGCTAACACTTCCACCTCCACGTGAAAATGTGCCAACACACACATATATATAATTAAAAAAATTAAATATATTTAATTTTTATCAATAGAAAAATACGGAATGTCACAATATACTCTCTTATAAAAAATTTCGTCCTCGAAATTTACAATCACACGTCTTATCCAAAGGCGAAAGGGTAACCCAACCTAACATTTGATACCAAAAATATAACGACTCGACTCAGCTGGGTCCGAAATGTGATAAAAATAAATAAAATCTACCTCCATTTTATATAATAAAGTAATTTGTAAAAAAATATAATCTTCACAATCTCCAATATACAAATTAAAATACACACTGCTCTTCTCTATCTACAAAAATAATATTCTATACCGTGCCCGATTCACTAGTCAAAAATCAACTCGTTTCGAGACACCTGCGGCATAAAAAAGAAAGGGGGTAGTACATAACACACATGAGTGAAATGCATCTCAACAGAATATTTTATACAAAATAAAATATTCCAAACAACAATTTCGGTTATTCAATAATACCAAAAAATTCTCCGAATCATTAACCGGCATCATACACGGGTCCCTCTTGGTAACATGTTAAAAACTACATGCCTCACCACGTCGAAACTTATTTCCAAGCCTTACACGACTGGCTTATTAGGACTGATTGGCGAATAAACTAAATCATGCACCAATTGGTTCCATGTAATTTAGTCAACATCAATAAATAATACCAATTAATGAGGCCAAATAAATAAACCGAATTCAATAAACGTAATGAATTCAAGAAGAATACAACGTACGAGACAACAAATGAATACTCTAGAGATTTAAATGCGTGTTAGGTACAACTCCTTACTTCAAAAATAATACCAAAATAATATTGCAAAATAATCCTATAACTCTTCACTCAAGCTATAGCCATAATTTTGCTCTCAATAATCTAACAGTCTCTTTCGAAAATTTGGTCTAAAGGGGCAAATATATATAAGGTTTTACGCATTAAAAATATAAGTAAGCCCCGCACTAAAATTCCTTAGTCACGTAGCTTTAGGAAAATGATGGCTAACCTTCTTAATTTATCATCCAATCCTTTTTGGACACTTGCCCGCAATCTAAGGTAGCTATTAAAATTATTAATCCAAGTACTACACTAAAAGCTAACACTTCCACCTCCACGTGGAAATGTGCCAATATGCATATATATGATTAATAAAATTAAATATATATAATTTTATTAATAGAAAAATACGGGATGTCACGTACATTTTACAAAATATTTAGTAATATTTTATTTTCATTTTTCATTCGCTCGATTATAGATGAGTAAGTGTATGTTATTCACACGATAATAAACAAGTATATGCTTACATATTCGTTCGATGACAAGTAAGTAAGGTATTTTTAAGATTTTACTCGCTTGTCATCGAGAGAATAACATATAATTACTCGTTTATTATCGGGCGAATGAAAAGTGAAGTAAAATCAAGTAAAAAATGGTGTACAAATAGTAGCGATCTATTATATAGATGTGTTCTCAATGTATCCGCGTAGTAGTTAAATTAGAGCATTTTAAATGGTTGTGTCAAAATTAATGTGTATATCGTATGTGTTAAATAATTTTTACACAAAACTTGAAGTCTAAACAAAATATGCTCCAATACGAATTTTGTAAACTTTTGTGTAAATTAAAAAGAACTAACAAAATACAAACAAAATACAAACAAGTGTTATATGTTATTTTATATAGATTTTACTATTTTTTTGAAATTATATATGCATAATAATATATTCACAAATAATTTTAGTTTATAGGTTTGGATGAGTAGATTTCAAATATATAATTTCTATTAAAATTCATCATTTTTATTAAAAGTTATTATACTTTAAAGTTTTATAAAAAAAATGGGAGGGAAAAAGATGACGTGACATTATAAATTAAGGGTGCATTTTACACTTTTATTTTACACAAAACTCATTTTTAAAACATTGCTAAAAATGAAAATTTTTATAAGTTGCATAAATTTTATACAAAATAAAATTATACACTACTATTAAAAATGTTCTTAGCTTTGCTTTGTAATTTGTTTTGACGTGAGTCATGAAACTGAATAAGCTACACGTGCTATTTTCGTGTGTAATTTTATGGTGATGTGTATCAATTAAACATGGCAAAATGGGAAAAGGGCGAAGACGACACGTGTGATGCTAGTCATGTAGTTTTTTTTATTCAGATAAATTAGTATAATTTAATTTTGAAGAATAAATAAGTGACAAGTAAAATAATAAAAATTAAGAAGTAAAATAATAAAGAGATATCGATAAAATTAAGGATATGAAACTGTTGGTGCGTAAAATTAAAAAGATAGTTTAGACCACACAGTCAAATAATTTGATCAAATAATTAACGTAAGAAATGTAGCAAGTTAAGAGAGTCAAAGACGTATAGAGGAGGTTGGCCTTATATGAAGATATGGGTTAGACTTCCTCTGTGGAATAGAGTTAGGAGCTTGGTTTGTTTTGTATTGAGAGTAATCGAATGACTATTATAAACTCACAAAAGTCTCTCTAACTATTATATCCTCACAATATTACAATCAGAGCACGCTTGAGTTACACAAATTCTAACTTCTTTATTTCAAGAGCTCTCACGTGTGCTCGGTATTTATGTATCTCTTTATTTCTATTGATTGCTCATTTTTTACTGTTTACTTAGTGTTGTTCTTCGTTTGTTGTCTGATTGAATTCCATTGAATTGATCGTTGAGAGAAGTAAATGCTTCTTCTATATATATGACTGAGATGAAATGTATGGGAGAGCTCCCAGAGTAGGTCTGAAGCCATGCTTTGATCATTACCAACTCTAACTTTACTTCTCCATGAATTCTAGTGCATTAAATGTAGTTGGTATGCATTTAATAAAGTTGAGAAAGGCTTTGCGGCGTTTGACGGAGTTGGTGGCAGTTGCCCATGCCTTTGTCAACCACTCTGGCAGAGTGGTTATGTGAGAGAGCTCCATTATTTGTTGTGCGGAATCAATTCTTGAACTAGATACCAAGCCATAAGGAACTTCGACCTCCTCATAGTACTCGGGAAGGGCTCCTCGGAGCTCCTCTCCTCGTGATAGGTCTGATCGCTGACGTGGACTGCCATGCGTCAGCTCGTGGTTGACGGGATGAATTAGGTTACTGATTTGCATCATCAAAAACTATTTACAAACCCATGCAATGTACGAAACGATATTCAAATTATTATAAAAAGAATTACATAATAATAATAAAAAATATATTAAATAATATAATATCAATATAAATCCATGTAAAATAGCCCTAACTATACAATGAAATACACAACTAATCTAAATAATAAAAACATTGAATACCCAAATAACGTATATAAACTAATGCATTTTTGCTTAAAATAAAAAATGATGCAATTTGTGCTTAAAAAAATTATTTGAAAAAAGAAAAAAGAAACATTACAGAGTCCAATAAATAGGGTACTTTTTCTTCGTCCTCTTTCCATAATACTAATATATACTAAGTCTAGATGTAAATATGGAAGTGAAATGGTTAAAAAAGAAGTAAATAAAGACTTTATAGTGAAAAACATTTATTATTATAATTATTACACCTTTTATTTTATTTTATTATTATAATAAATGATATCATTAATAGATATTTCCTCCATTTTACTATTATAGTATAGATTTATCAAATTTTGTAATTAAGGCTATATCCCTTTTTGTTCGATAAACACTTTGGTTTTTAATCCAGGCGGATTCTTAATTTAGTAGGCCTAATGCTATTATCGTAATCGAAAAAAGAAAAGCAATTATTTATATTATTATGTGTATGTCATTTATGTTAGGACATACATTTATTTTAGAACATCACTTTTAAAATTTGGTGACATAACTCAAACTTTTCCTCCTTGCTTTACTCAAAGCAATAGTCAAGTAATTATTGTTTCGAGAATTTTCAATGCACAATTACACATTTAAGTTTTATAAAAAAAAACATTACACATTTAAGTGTAAGAATAAATTAATTTTCACAAATTTGAGTAAAATGATTTAATTATTAATTTATCATTTACCATTTTTAGTGGTAGAATATTACTACGTCATTGTATCCTTTTAGGGTGTGTTTGTCGCTCGGGATTAGAAGTAGGATTGGATTAATTAATCCTATCCAACGTTTGTTATCGGAAATGATAGAATAAATAAATAAATCTTATCATGTGTTTGGCACATGGGTGTATAGTATATTTTAATCATATCCCGCGTGGCCGCGTTTGGTGCAACACGGGATTGGATTGCACTCATGATTAATTATCCTTTTATCCCTTTAGAACGGGTAAATATATACCACCCCTATAGGTGGTATTATTTTATCCCATGGTTGCCGGATAACAAAATTAATATAATTTTTTTATTTGGATCTTTTTCTTTACGCCTTTTTGTGAGAATCCGCAAATGCGACCCCCGGGTCTCGTCCCCGTTCGTTGGGCGTCTGAAACGTCGGAAAGGATCCCGTCGTTCCATTTGCTTGGAGTTGATTGATAATTCATATCGGGTGTCCCTACGTCTATTCTAGATGCAAAGGGGTTCGTTCAGAGTCGCCAGTACGTTTTACGAGAAAATGGACAAAAAGGTTGTGTAAGAGCAAAGGCTACATATAAGCCTTTCTTTACACGTTTGTCTACGAAACCAAGATTCTATAAGGTTCGGGAACTATATTACGGTTTGGGAAGGTGTTAAGCACCCATTCCGCCCTTTCGGTCTCTAGTGGACTTATATGTTTATTCTATGTTAAAAAAACTTGGATGCTTTTATTGACAGTCTACTACTTTTCCAATAAAAACCCTAATTTCTGGGGAAAAACAGGAAAGGGATAAAAAACCTTTGTGTTCCGAGATCCGGTTTTTTATTTATTGAAAAGATGTAAATACGAATGACAAAACCTTTTTATTTTGAAAGAGTATCCCGTATTATTTCCTCAGATAATGACGGTTTTCTCGTGTTGTGATTACTTTTGTAAAAGTTCGGATCTTGTATCGGGACTAATTTAATATGGAATTAAAACTCTTGAGGAGAGTTATCAGACACGTCGCAGTCTATAGAAAAGACAGGATATGTTGATTTTTATTCCTAGATAAGTTGTATCGGTCCGGGTTTTGAAAACATAATTTTATCCAGACGATAATCTACTTACTCTTCTGGTTTTGAAAATGATTTTATCAAGGTCTTTTGTTTTGAAGACGGTAGACTATTTATAACTTGGCAATAAGTTTATTCAAATAAAACGTGGACAAAACAACATAAATAAAACAAGTACACATACAAACCTGATTTTCCAGCGCGTTAGGAACCTAGCATAACCATGTTGACACTTCGCTTACCAGGACGAGGATCGACCTGCCCGGTCAGGTCGCGGGGATCGAGAATATGCAAATATGCAAATATTTAATTACTAGAAGAGACTTTATTTACCTTCTCGACGAGAATAATAAGAAAGAGAATATAACACGGCAGATATTTCCGGCGATAATAATCTTCTCCTTCTTCAGATATTTCCGAGAATTCGATTCCCGAGACTGGACACGTCGAGTGTCGAGAATAGATTCGATCTCTTCAGAAATAAGACGATAATCGAAAATGCTTGTTGCTATTTTCTGCACTAAAACTGCTATTTTTTCTCTCTGTTTTCGGGTGTTTTTGGCTCTGATTTTGCCCCAATGTTGCTGTCTAGAACCCATGGGGGTGCTGGCCTATTTATAGTGTCGAAAAGGCATATGTCGCGCGACATTTGGGTGTATGTCGCGCGACATGTCCCTGGAAAGTGGGTATGTCGCGCGACATTTGGCAATATGTCGCGCGACAATCTTGACTGTCGTGCGACACTTACTTTAATGATGATTCTGACTCAGTACTGAGTCAGAAAGTGGTGTGGTGGGGAATTGTCGCGCGACATGTTCCTGGAAAGGGGTTGAATGTCGCGCGACATACTGCTTTAATGATGATTCTGACTCACTGCTGAGTCAGAAAGTGGAATGGTGGGGGATTGTCGCGCGACATGTTCCCCATAAAGTGGGATTTTCGTGCGACATACTTGAATGTCGCGCGACAATCTTGAATGTCGTGCGACATTTCGCTTAAAAACAGGTTTGTTTGGCCAACAGACGCTTTCGGGGCAGTCTCGGGAGTTCGGGTGGGTCCCGGACTTTGAAAACAGTACTTTCGAAGGTCGTTAGGGTTCTTGCGGGGGTCACGGATCGGGGTGTCTACAGACCCTCTCGACTCAAGCTCCTTGCTTGCAAGGAATTGAGGCGACTGGAAGAGACCATGATCGATGGCTCCTGCAAGAACTCTAAAGAAGTGCGTGTATGCAACAGGTGCTCGTGAGTGCCTCCGGAGAGGGCTTTTGTGTTTAGTTTTGCCTCCGGAGAGGGCTTTTGTTACCTCATTGCCTCTTTCGAGGGCTTTTTGCTCCACTTGCCTCCCCCCGGAAGGACTTTTTGCTCCACGTGCCTCTCTGGGAGGACTTTTTGCTCCACGTGCCTCCCCTCGGAAGGACTTTTTGCTCCACGTGCCTCTCCTCGAGAGGACTTTTTGCTCCACGTGCCTCCCCCCGGAAGGACTTTTTGCTCCACGTGCCTTTCCTCGAGAGGACTTTTTGCTCCACTTGCCTCCCCCGGAAGGACTTTTTGCTCCACGTGCCTCCCCCCGGAAGGACTTTTTGCTCCACTTGCCTCTCCTCAGAGGACTTTTTGCTCCACTTGCCTCCCCCCGGAAGGACTTTTTGCTCCACGTGCCTCTCCTCGAGAGGACTTTTTGCTCCACTTGCCTCTCATCGGAAGGACTTTTTGCTCCACGTGCCTCCCCTCGAGAGGACTTTTTGCTCCACGTGCCTCCCCCCGGAAGGACTTTTTGCTCCACGTGCCTCTCCTCGAGAGGACTTTTTGCTCCACTTGCCTCTCCTCGGAAGGACTTTTTGCTCCACGTGCCTCCCCTCGAGAGGACTTTTTGCTCCACGTGCCTCCCCCCGGAAGGACTTTTTGCTCCACGTGCCTCCCCCCGGAAGGACTTTTTGCTCCACTTGCCTCTCTGGGAGGACTTTTTATCTGTAAAAGAAAGAAAAAGAAAAAACAAAACAAATTACCTCCGGAGAAGGCTTGTGGTTGTGTTAAGGACTTGATGACCGGTTTGCCTGTAGAAAGGGCTTAGGTGAATGGATTGCCTCCGGGGAGGGCTTGTGCCTGTAGAAAGGACTTGTGGATGATGTTTCGCCTATACAAAGGGCTTATGTGAATGGATTGCCTCCGAGGAGGGCTTCGCCTCAGGTGGGAGGACTACCATTTGCGCCTCAGGTGGAAGGACTACCATCTGCGCCTCAGGTGGGAGGACTACCATTGCTCTACTGTGCCTCCTCGTGAGGGCTTTTGATCTGTAAAAGGGAAAAAAAAAGAAAAAACAAAACAAATTACCTCCGGAGAGGGCTTGTGCCTGTGTTAATGACTTGATGACCGGTTTGCCTGTAGAAAGGGCTTAGGTGAATGGATTGCCTCCGGGGAGGGCTTGTGCCTGTAGAAAGGACTTGTGGGTGATGTTTTGCCTGTAGAAAGGGCTTATGTGAATGGATTGCCTCCGGGGAGGGCTTATGTGCGTGATTTGCCTCTGGCAAGGGCTTATGTTGGTGATTTTCGGTTGTCTTCTTTTTGATTGCTAGAGTGAGAGAGATTTCAGTGAGGGTGGAAAGAGCTCCTCGGGGTCTAATCTTTGTCCAGATGTTCGTTTCCCTGTATCTTTCTGAATTTTTACCCTCATGTTTTCCTCGAGTGAAGATACCTCTCTCAGAAGGCAGTTTTCGGATTTCTTTTGCTCTCCGCAGAGTGATGGTCCGAGGTTTTTCCAAACCATCTCTTCTGTATCGTGCTGAAAAGAAAATTTGTTTGAAAATTCAATCTCTGATCTCCGTTTCTTTCTAATTCTCATTTTGGTGGGCCCACATCGTATTCTGTTTTTCAATGCCCTTATTTCTCCCTCTTTTGGGAAAGACTTTTCTGTTTTTAACCAGGAGTCTTTTTATCCCTTTGGCGTGATCAGGAGCCTTACTCACCCAAGACGAAGCCCTGAGCCGGTTTGGCCTAGCTGTCACTCTTGGTGTGGCTCTCCCTGCCACTCTATACAATTCTGTTTCTCTTGCTCGCTCTGGGCGCTCATGTGGTTTTTTTTTCTCTTTTCTACTCTTTCAATTTTTTCTATTCCCGTCTTATCTTGCTTTTTCTCATTTGATGGTCTCGGTCCTTTCTGGGAGATCAGAGACTACTTTAACGGTTCGTATTTCGTCCTCGCATTTTCGGAGAGATGATTTGGAAGTTTTTCCTCGAATTCTCATCCTGGGTGTGCTGTTTTTAGCAATTTTTTCGAAAACTGCTTCTCAGAAGTCCTCCTGCAGGAGATAAAATGAGGCGAAAGTCAAAAAATCAGGGGAAGGAGTGAAGTGTCGCGCGACACCTCGGGGTGAGGGCTCTTTGTCGCGCGACAAAGAGGCTATTTGTCGCGCGACATTTGGTTCCACTATATAACCCTCTTGCTGAGATCAGTCCACCTCATTCTCTCTCTAGCTTCTCTTTCTCTCTTCTCCTAAGCGCGGAAGCCCTGCTGCTTTTTCGACTTTCTTGTTTATTCCACTCATATATATACAGATGGATCCTCCAGAGCCTGATAGATTGGAGGGTGACCAGGAGAAGATTACTTTCACAGACGCCCAGGGCGTTCTTCGGTGTAGTCCTCATCACGATGACTGGGAGGACTTGGATTGGTATGCCGAGGATGGGGTGGACCGCGGTCGGCCGGTGGTCTACCGAGATGCTACCCGGGCTGCTCCAGTCCCGGATATTCCATGGCTCTTGATGGAGCCTGCTTCCCATGAGATTCGTCGACGATCTCTGGTACGTTTTCTTGAAATTCTATTTTCTTTTGATTTATTTCTGCCGTTTCCTGCACGCATTTTAAACAATTCATATTTAGCATACATGTCTGCCTAGGAATAGCGTCCGATTTTGTGAGTCCATACTTTTACTTGTGATACCTTTTAGGTTTTTAGAAAATTACATAACGTACCCCTATAACTCTATAACTCTCACAATTACACCAAAATACCCTCAGGTTTGGAAAATTACATAATTTACCCTTATAACTCCATATCTCTCATAATTACACCAAAATACCCTCAGGTTTGGAAAATTACACAATTTACCCTTATAACCCTATAACCCTCATAATTACACCAAAATACCCTCAGGTTTGGAAAATTACATAATTTACCCTTATAACCCTATATCTCTCATAATTACACCAAAATACCCTCAGGTTTGGAAAATTACATAATTTACCCTTATAACCCTATAACCCTCATAATTACACCAAAATACCCTCAGGTTTGGAAAATTACATAATTTACCCTTATAACCCTATAACCCTCATAATTACACCAAAATACCCTCAGGTTTGGATAATTACATAATTTACCCTTATAACCCTATATCTCTCATAATTACACCAAAATACCCTCAGGTTTGGAAAATTACATAATTTACCCTTATAACCCTATATCTCTCATAATTATACCAAAATACCCTCAGGTTTGGAAAATTACATAATTTACCCTTATAACCCTATATCTCTCATAATTACACCAAAATACCCTCAGGTTTGGAAAATTACATAATTTACCCTTATAACCCTATATCTCTCATAATTATACCAAAATACCCTCAGGTTTGGAAAATTACATAATTTACCCTTATAATCCTATATCTCTCATAATTACACCAAAGTACCATCAGGTTTGGAAAATTACATAATTTACCCCTATAACTCTATATCTCTCATAATTATACCAAAGTACCCTCAGGTTTGGAAAATTACATAATTTACCCCTATAACTCTATATCTTTCATAATTACACCAAAATACCCTCAGGTTTAGAAAATTACACAATTTACCCTTATAACCCTATAACCCTCATAATTACACCAAAATACCCTTAGGTTTGGAAAATTACATAATTTACCCTTATAACCCTATAACTCTCATAATTACACCAAAATACCCTCAGGTTTCTTATATCCATATCTCCATTTGGTTTGCAGTGGGTTGGCCGAGGTTGGGGTTCTCCCAACACTATTTCTTCAGAGTGGCGACGGGCACCGGCCCCTGTCCAAGAGTTGCTCTTTGCGACTCCTTTTGGCTCCCTCTTCGACGCCCTCCCGGAGCGAGTTTCTAGGGCGACGGTTTTGGTGTTGGTACTGGCTTGCCATTGGTGGGATACTACTCATACCTTCCATTGGAGCTAGGGTGAGATGACGATGACACCCCTCGATCTTTTTGCTCTGACTGGGATTTCTTCAGGGGGATCCCTATTCGGATTGACGTCCCTTTGCGTCTGACGACGGAGGGCATTGTGGGCGCACTTGGGTGGTTCCCCGAGCGACGGAGTTCGGGTGATACGATTCCTCGGGGTGTCTTAGTTACGCGACTAGCCACAGAGAGAGCTCGACTAGTTGCTTCGGGGGTGTCGATGACCCGTCAGGAGGCGCGTCAGTATGCCCGCGTCTTTCTCCTATTGACACTCCATGACCTATTCGAGGCGCGTGGGGGGGGGACACGGCCCATCTTTGGTGGTTGCCCTATCTTCGGGACTTCAGCCTCATGTTTGATAATGACTGGGGCGGCTTCATTCTCGCAGTCCTATATGATGCCATGGATCAGGTCTCTCGCCATTTAGCCCTGAACCTTAAGGGCTTCTCTTTACTATGGGAGGTACTTATTTTTGTCCCTTTATCTATGCTTGAGTCTTTTATACTTTACCTGTTTGATAATTACTGAAATCCTTTATATTTTTCTTTCAGAGTTGGTTCGTGGCATATACACGTCTGGGCCTGGCCCAGGTGGATCTCCTCGTCGAGAACGAGGACCAGTTTCCCCTTCTCCGCCGATTCGTTGCGGGGAACTATAGGGCTCCTTATGTATACCGGATTAGGGAGACCGGAGCTGCTGCCGTCCACGACCTGTTGGAGAGCAGGTAAATATCTTAGTATTTTTTCAATAAATAGTAATATAAAGTATGAATTACTAAAATAAAATCTTATTCTCTTTTCAGATTGAGTGGGCCCCTTGGGGTGATCTGGGCCCCCATTTTGGATATGGCCCTGCTTTGGCTGCTTCGAGGACTAGGCGGCTCATTAGAGACGAGTACGGCTTTCACTTCTACTTGGGCGAGAGAGTCACACGCCAGCATTCGCCTGCCCAGTGGCCTCGGGTTCCTTTATTCCCGCCAGTTCAGATGAGGCGGACGGGCGAAATTGACTCTGTGACGGTGCAGGCTCTTGTGGGTGGGCTCGGCTTTCGGAGGTTCACCGAGGAGGGGGATTATACCGCTTTTGCTGCCCGTTATCTGATGAGGGAGCCGAAGGGGACTCGGGGACGGGTCTTCTACGAGAGGTACCGGGCGTTGGGAGGTGATCCCAACTACATACGGGTGCAGACTCATTTATCCCGGACGGTCCCAGGTTTTTTACCACCTGTCCCTGACCAGAGGGACAACATCCTGGATTCCGACGATGACGACCCTGATGTAGAGAGGGACGTCCCTGCTGGTGCCGAGGGGGGTGGCGATAGGCCCGAGGGTGATGAGGGAGGTGGGACGGCGGCGGTTCCAGAGCAGCTGCCTCAGACCGTACCGACAGAGGGGCAGCATGCTGAGAGAGAGAGAGGTGATCTCCCTGAGCGGTCCTGGGAGCCTACAGACTTTGGATTCGATTATGAGCATTTTGGGCGGACTCCTTCTACTGCTGCTACTACTTCTAGTGGGGTCCCACCTCTGAGGGAGACAACTGTTGTGGACCCTCCTGGTGTTCGTACCTTCGCCACACTGACTCCTCTTCCGTCTGCTGTCATGGGTCCTCCGGTCAGATCCACAGGTCCTGGTGGTTCATCTTCTCGTCCTCCTTTGTTCCCTATTGGTGAGGAGGGCGGGTCTACTTCTGCGGTTAGGCCGATGGGTTCATTGATTCCTCCGGTAGATCTGCTGGTGCTTCCTCGAGACATCTCTTATGTCGGCGCCGGTCTACGTCGGTACACGGTGCCTGAGTATCCTCTTCCGGAGGATATGTTCGACTACTTGGGTAGTCGTTCTGAGGATGAGGTATATGTCTTTCTTTCCTTAATATCTTTTCATATCCATGCTTATTTATTTTAACTGTGCTGACTCTTCTTTCTTTCCTTTTCAGCGGGTGAGTGTGCGTGTGGCGGACCTGAGAGCTTGGCATTCTCAGTACTTTTACAGTTGGAACCTGCTCCAGTTCGTTGGTCGAGACCCCACGTCATACATGCGGGACTACCAGAGGGCGATTGACGTCTCCTTGCGGGCAGATGACCCTCTATCTTCATCTCGTGCTCGGACAGAGTCTCGGAGGAGCAGTAGTCGGACCTCCAGGCGATCTTGATCTTCTGTGATTCGCCCCACGGCACCGGTCCAGTCGACGGGTCCTTCCCAGGCAGTAGCTCTTCCTACTCAGGGTGTCCTAGAGGTCGACCCTACTCCTGAGGAGGGTTCGGGTGATAGTGGGAGTGTGTCCAAACGCTCCCGATTAGATTAGCTTTCTTTCCTGCATTTAGTTAGTCTCGACAAACATGTAGTTTTATTTTTAGATTTTTTTAGACAGGATTTTTGTAGAAAAAACTGTTCTTTTATTAGTTTTATATAAAAAATCTTCATTTGTGTCTGATGATGCGTATTTATTTATCTAATGATGAAAAATAAATTATGTGAACCGATAAAGTAGGAATTGTACCTTTGTGATGCTACTGAAGTTATCTGCAAAAGAACAAAGTGAACACAAATGCATACAAAAGTGGATCTTTTGGCAAAATCGACTCTTACGTGTATAAAAAACTCAAAAACAGAGCACGTCAAGGGCATTTGTCGCGCGACAATCCCTCCTGGACATAGGTTTGTCGCGCGACAAACAGATGCAGGAGTCCTCTTTTTTGCTATAAATACACCCATCCTCATTTCTTCATCCTTACACCTTTCTCACAATGTCTTCTTATCTCACAAATTCTGATTTTTCTTACGTTGAAGCCCGAGATGCTCTGATATCTTCTGAGAATGGCTTGAACTTTGGTGTATTCAGTCCTTTAGCGAGCTGGCGCCATCGTCCTGTAGATTTCTCCTTTTTGCTTGGCGCTCTGTACTTCTAGAGTCCTGCCGATCATCTTTTCTGTTTCGGATTAGACGAGCTCTGCCCGACTTATGAAGAATTCTCCTGGTTATTGCGTTCTGATGTTCGTCTCCCGATGGCTATTCCCATAGAAGAAATTGGTCCTCGAGATATGCTGATTGCTCTGCTAGCCATTCCCCAAGCAGCTTGTGATGGTTTTATTATTGACGGACTTCTTGATCTTCACAAAATGGTAAGGTTCTTTCATCGTTACGAGGAGAGAGCTTCTTATAGTGCGGGGCGTACTGTGGCAGCCTTGATTTGTCTGGTTTCTGATATGCTACTGGTGACGGGCTCTTCCCGTGTTGATCCGACTATTCTGATTTTGATTTATCATGCTAGGAATGGGGAATCCATAGTGCCCATAGTTCTGGCCGAGACTCTGAATGGTCTAGATGATCTCAAAAGGGGAGCTTCACCCTTCTTCAGGGGAAGTCCACGCTTGCTATACATGTGGCTATTGGAGCGTTTCCGATCAGTGGGCTTTAATGGGGTTCATCTTGACAACCCGACATTCTTCTTCCGTCGTCCCCTCTTTGGTGCCTTGACCATGTCCTCCTCTGATTGGACGGTATGGTTTTCAGAGAATTCTAGGGCCATTCGGTGGAACATTCCTTGGTGGAAGCTGAGGGCGATAGTGCTTAGTACCGGGGGGCAGCATTACATTCGGCTCCGTGGACTCTGGTTCACTTCTTTTTATCTCCCAGGACGTCTTCTTCGGCAGTTTAACATTTCCCAGGGCATTCCCCTTGGTCTGCACAACTTTTCTTCCGAGTCTAAATACTTGACCCAGCATATTTCTTCATCGATGGAGAGAATGTGGCATGCTCGACTGACTCGTCAGTTCAACCCTACCTGTTTCGGTATTTCCAGGCCCCTCCGGGCTGATATCATCCGTTCTCTTTGGGGATCTCTTGAAGACGAGCTGATCGATGACCCTTTTCAGATGGAGTGGTTTCGGTTTATGGATTCCGAGCCTACAGAAGAAAGCATTGTCTCTGCGTACCAGATTCTGGACGAGGCCCGAATTGTCTTGGCTACTGAGGACCCAGCTTGGCCAACCCCTAGAGATTAGGTCTTTCTGTATGATGTATCTCCTTTGTAACTTTCGGTGTTCTGAACCACCTTAATAATAAACAAGGGACTTTTATTGCTTTATAATGTTTAAACCGGGCCTGAAGTCACTTCTCAGGTTGCCTACGTTCCCCTTTTGATTTTTCTAGAAACACAATTTTGAGTTGGGGCTTATCATACATGTTACATCTATTGATAATACTTCTTCAGTCGATCAATGTTGACTGGGGAATGCAGTAACTGTCCGTCCAAATCAGCGAGTATAGCGGCACCCCCTGTATCAATCTCTTTGACGATGTATAGCCCTGTCCACTTTTGACCGAACTTTTCTCTTGGGTCTCTGGCTGGTTCTCAAATTTCTTTCAGCACGATGTCGTTCTCATTGATGCCCCGAGTCTTTACTTTCCGATTAAATGTTCGAGCGATTCTCCTCTGATACCCTTGGTGGTGATACGCGGCTTTCAATCTTTTCTCATCTAATAATGCCAATTCGTCGTAACGTGCCTGGACCCATTCCAGCTCATTAACTTGATTCTCTAGCATTACTCTGAGGGAGGGAACCTCTAATTCAACAGGGAGGACTGCTTCCATCCCGTATGTAAGTGAAAATGGGGTTGCCCCGGTAGAGACCCTCTCAGTGGTGCGGTACCCCCACAACGCATATGGCAATTTCTCTGGCCAGTCCCGACAGGTGTCGGTCATCTTGCTCAGGATGTTCTTCAAATTCTTGTTGGCGGCCTCAACTGCCCCATTGGTTTGTGGCCTGTACGGCGAAGACCTGTGCCGTGTAATACTGTATTCTTCCATGACTGTATTAGCTTCTCCTTCGAAGTGGGTACCATTGTCCGAGATGATTTCATGTGGGACCCCATACCGACAGACGATATTTCGTTTGATGAATCACTACACCATTTCTCGCTAACTAGCACGTTAATTTGGCACGGTTGTTTACCGTGCCAAATTTTGGCAGGTCTTGACACGCATTTGGCACGGATTAAAGCCGTACTAATTTGGTACTGCTCATTACAGTGGCAAAAGCGTACCGATATGCATCTTCTCTTTCCAACCCTTTGACCAAATTTCCCACCCACTTGAAAAGTTAATTTTGAATTATTTGAAGCTTCCCGCCATAATTTTGTAAACTTTTTGAAAAAAATTTAAAATTCAATCCAACTTTTTTAAAAAAGAAAAATCATATGAAAATAAATTATTTTTTATTTTTTTACTTTTTATGAAAAAAATTGAAATTTAAATGAAAATTATGTCTAGTACCTAGATCCCATTTTTCTTGAAATAATTATATTTTGACTCTTATGTATTATTATTTTGAAAATTTTATATGTAATATTATATTTTATTTTAAATATACTACTTTCATTTTGGAAACACGTACAATTAAACCTTTTGATAACTAATATTCAATAACTTAATGATTCTACTATTAATTTTTTTTTTTTTTGAGGAACAAAGTACGTAATGGATATTTTTTTAATTTGTAATTATAATTTCAAAAATGCTATTTTATAATACTCATTATTATACTAAAATTAAATTTAATACTAGTTATAATACAACACGAAAACTTTTTAGCTTGTACAATTGAAATAGATAAGTAAAGCAATTCTATTTTACCTATATCTTTAATTTATAGCAAAATAGTAATAATTAGTCACATAGAGTCACCAATGCAGCTAAAATAAATAATTGTATATCTTTTAGCGGGAAAATACATAATTGTAATCTTAATAGCAGCACATGATGTACCCTTGGTGAGAGTCTATATTGTTAATCTAGCATTGAAAATTACTACAAAATGATGTTAATTGAGAGATATGTAGAACACATTCATTAACCACTATACCAAATGCATCTTCTTAATGTAAGTAATTACTAAGAATCATATTACACGTATATAGAGTGTGTCACTAGACTAATATCTATACGTACTATATATTAAACATCTCTAGGATTTTTGGTATGTACACACTGCACAAAATTATCAAATCTCGTGCTAAAATTGCTATAAAATAATATAACATATATATTTATTATATATAAATTTTTGTGCCTCCGAACCGACCGATTAGTATAAAATAATAATAAATTTTATTATATATATTTATATAAATAAATTTTTTTGTGTGTATATATAACTAATTAGGTGTATAAGTTTATTTATATAAATTATAAAATATTGTACTAAACTAATGTCTAATTACTAAATCCCCAGCCCAAGGAGAACTATAGGGGATTTCGTGGTTATAACTTGAGATATTGCTCGTATAAAAACTAAGAGTGTGCATAATCCAATCAAATACGCTCAAACTGACTTATCCAATCTAATCAAATTTTGATTGGATTCGGTGAAACTAGTGGATTGGAATATTGGATTAGTTTGCGCTTTAGAAAACCAAGCAACTATTGGATCGGTTTGGTTATCACCTTGGCGAAACCAATGTCAAACCGATCCAATCTAACCTTAACTAAAAATGACACTTGGATTAATTAGTGAATTGTAATAAATATATTAGTTTCAAAGCGATACATACCCCTAATAAAAACAATATATTAGCATCTTATTAGCTCATTAGATCTTAAAGTTAATAAATTCCTTAAAACGAAATACGGTAAAAATCTTTAATGATATTCTATAAAACCTCCATTTAGTTATAAAAAAAATAAGAAATAGGCCTTAACTTGGGCCAGTTATATAATTAATATAGTAATAACCTTTACACTGTAGTAAATTATAGATATGGTTGCTTGTAAGGATGTTACGGTCAATTTAAAAATTGATAGACTTGACTAAACCGATCTATAAATACCTGGAAGAAAAAAACCAAAAATAAATAAATTGCTACTGAATGATTCGATCCAGGTTCAGGACTAGCTTGTTTTCTCAACTAAAATATAAAAATAGACACAAAATCACGTCATTTTAGAGTGTGAAGTGGTGTTTGGTTAAAATTTTAAAATTAATTTTTTGAAAATTTTACAAAAATTCAACTTTACTTCACTCTTTTTAAAATTCACATCACTTTTTTTTTTCTCATAAAATTTTTAAAACACTATAAATTTAAATTCAAAAATTAGAATTAAATAAAAAATATATATATTTGAAATCTACTAATTGAGATCTAAAAATAAGATTCATTGCGACTATTTTTTGAATTTCTTTTATAATTTTTTTAAAATTGGTTGAAAAAACTCCAAAAAAAAATAATTCATTTTTCAACATATTTTCACACTTCCAAAAAAAACTATTTAAAAAACATATTTTAAAATATCAACCAAACCAAACAAACCTTATATTTTTATTTTACTTTTTTTTTTCTCTGAGACTAGTTTTAACCCTAACTCAACAATACTTCTCAGACTCCCCTTTTTTTATCTCTTCCGCCGTTTCTCTCTCCCTCTATCTACTCTACCCCCAAATCGACTTGATGTCCCGTACTCTCATCGCCGATCACCTTCCGCCGACCACCGACACACTCACACACAGGTCAATCTTCTCTCTATATATAGCAATGTGTTGTCCCATACTCCCGTAGTTTCAGATCTATATATATATATATGCACGCCGTTGCTCATATTTTGGATTGTAGGTCTTTGATTTAGTTGTTGTTTTCGGCCTCTCTCTGTCAAAGGCACCCACACGAACGAATGCCGAGCGCTAGAGCCCGTGGCTGCCTTTTAATCAGGTATATGTCCCTTCTTTAGTCTCCTCTCTTCCTTCATTCTTTGAGGTTTCACCTAGGGCTTTATTTTATCTTTATTCTTGGCTTTCTTGCTTTAGGGGTGATTAATCATGGGGGTTTTAGTGTTTTTTTTAGGATTTTTGAATAGAAAGGGTTTTCTATATTTTAGGCATGGATTTTAGAAAATAAGAAGAACATTGAATGATTTTTTTTATTTTTTTTATAACTAACTGGAATAAAAAAGAAAATAAAGAAGTCATGTTAAAGAGATTAATAACGAAAAATAATCATACAAGCAGAACATGGGTTTTTTATTGAATGTTTGAACTTTAGTAGTTTTTGATTTTGTTTTGTTCATCAGAGGCTTTAACATGGAGGTATTATAGTCTTCTTTATCCGGTAACAAGTGGTTCGAGAAAGGAGATGAGGCCGCGGGGGTCTAACGTCAATGCCTGGGAATATCCACTATTTCCTTTTTCTTTCTTTTTTTAATCCTTCACTTTCTTTTTCATGAAAAATTTGAATTTTGTTGAATTTTCTTGTGCATAATTACTACAGTTGGTAGGAAGCTTGATTTAAATGTTACTCAAAATGTTTTTCGGTAATGCAAAATTCATGCGTTCAGGTACTTAATCTCATTTTCTTTTGTTTTGAGTATATGGGTTTCAAACTTGATTTATCTGTCATTAAAATTTATGAGTTTGTGATTAGGTTGTATTAAGAAAACTTGGATATATATAGTATTATATCTGAATTTCGTGTATTATGTGATTACGAGTTACACAAGCTATCCTTAGGAATATCCTCACACATGCATTGAAATAGGACTAATCCCAGTTTAGGATGTTGGCTGTGCTTGGCCGCAAAAGCTTCCAAATTCAACTTTTGTGGCTATGAGTTGCACCACAGTGCCTTTGGTGTGGCCAATATCTAGTATTATATATAGCTGGATGTCAATATCTCTTAATTTGTTTCAGTGTGTTTTTGTGATTGAATTACAATGTGTGGTTTAATCTAATACACTTGATAGGATCTAATGCATTGAACAAGTCAAGCTCACGTAGAGAAAAAAAGGATCTATGTTAGAAGTCCTTTCAGCTGTAGGCTCCGCTAATATAATTTGTTAATCTTAGCATATCTGTTTGCATGTTGGTTTTTACACCCTCTTAATTCAAAATATCCAGTCTTTGAAATGTCAAGAGGCGAAAATTGAATCACACCGGCTCAAAGGATAATTGGCAAGGCACAATCTGTACATTTTTTGAATTCTACATCCCTTATTTACTTTAGTTACTAGATTTACGAACAACCTACATAAAAAATTGTAGGTTAATTTTCATATTCATAGTTTAGTTTATTGACGCTACACATTCTTTAGATGCTCTATATTCTAAGGCATCAGAGAACTTTTTAACTGACATTGAGAAATTCATAGTGCTTAGGTATTCAATATATTTCTTGTTATTTTCTTGAATTGGTATGCATATTGTCTTTGTATCCAGATCACAACGTTCCATTTAACTATGTATAACCCATATATGCTAGTAGTTTTTGCTTTGTAGTAATTATATTTATTCCTTGGTTGCCATTTTTGTTTACCTTTTTACTTGCTACTTTCCTCTCTTACAGTTAGCATATCTTGATTTGTAATTTTTATTCCATGTCTATAAAGGTGACAAGATTCCAAGCATCCCCTGGCGATGACATATATCAAAGTGGCAATTTTTCAATTTGAGGTACATATTTTTTCCGGCTTTTGAACAAATTTTATAGGGCTCATGTTCATCCAGAATGTATTTCAGTTGTCATAACAATTAATTGTTCTCTTAATCTCTGATTAATTTTTTCTTATAAATTTCATGCAGTTTTTAAATTGAACTTATATACCACTGCTTCTCTTCTCTTCTCTTCTCTTATTTTTTTTTATTCTTTCTTTTTCAGGGCATGATATGTCTTGTATTATACCATGTTGCCCAGGGGAGTGTAATATCGTAAGAGGCAGGGGAGTGTAATATCGTAAGAAGTGCTCAAGGAAGGCACTCTAATGATCATCAATAATGTATATTTTTAATAGATATCTTGTAAAATATTTATTTCTTAATTGTTGTGATACATTTACATGACTGAATTTATTCTTATTTAAATTTCTAATGGGATTGAATTATATGAAATGGTTTGTTTTTTCCAATTGGTAAATGGTTGCTTTGCATTGTTTCATATACAATTTATATGCGTACTGCAAATATATAAATGTATTTTTTTTATTAAATTATGTAGTTTGACACGGTATAAAACAGTGCAAAAAACGTGCCAAAGTTGTGCCAAAGTTTAAACTAAATCGGCCCGTGCGGTGAAACGTGTTTGAACTAGGGAGAGCCACGTGTCTCACAATTGGCACGGTTGGCAGCCGTGCTTGATGAGCGCCAAGTTCTGTTAATTTGGTACTCTTTGACCAAAATATTGCACACTTTTAGCACGGCGCGGAGCCGTACTAATATATTTGGTACGCCAGTATTTAGCACGGCTCGGAGCCGTGCCAACCTCGGTCAGCCACGGCGTAGAACCGTGCCAATTAGCGAATTTTGGTGTAGTGAATCGGGCAACTTTCTTGGCATCTAGGGTCTGGTAAGACTCGGCCTCTACCCATTTGGTGAAGTAGTCGATGGCCACTAGTATAAATTCGTGGCCGTTACTGGCTTTGGGAGAAATCTTTCCAATGATGTCAATTCCCCAAGTAGCGAAAGGCCAGGGAGCAGTCATGTTGTACAACTCTTTCGGAGGAAGTTTCTGGGACTTAGCATAAATTTGGCATTTGTGACAACGGCGTACGTGGTTAACACAGTCGTTTTGCAAAGTAGACCAGAAATAACCTTGTCTGATGATTTTGCGGGCAAGTGTATGGCCGCTCATATGAGGTCCGCAATCGCCCCCATGTATCTGATCCATCACTTTGACAGATTCTTCTTCGGTGAGACATTGAAGATGAGTCCCATCGTAGTTCCTCTTATACAATCTTCCGGCACAAAGTATGAACCTGGATGCTAACCTTCTGAGTGTGACCCGCGTTTTCTTATCTGTTTGCTTGGGATACTGATGGTTCTTCAGCAAGTTCCAGATGTCGTAAAACCAGGCGGTTGAGTCACCGTCTTTTTCATTCTCTACCTCAAGGGCCATGCAGTGTGCCGGTCCTGATTTCTTTTGTACTGTAAGAGTTATTTCTTCCATCCCCTCCGGGATATCAATCATAGATGCCAAGGTTGCCAGTGTGTCAGCAAAACTGTTCTGTGACCTGAGGACATAGTAAAACTCTGCATGCTCGAACTTTCCTGCGACATCCTCCAATCGGGTGAGGTAAGGGACTAATTTCTCATCTCTGATCTTCCATTCCTTCAGAACTTGGTGGACCACTAGTGCTAAATCTCCGTATACCTGTATTTTCTGTATACCCCTTTGGAGCGCAATTTCCAACCCGAGTATGCAGGCTTCATATTCGGCCATGTTGTTGGTGCAGAAGAAATCTAGACGATACGATACCGGGGAGTGAGCTTGATCTGGAGAGACCAAAAGGACGCCTATCCCATTTCCGTTTCGGTTAGCGGCCCCATCAAAATATAATTTCCAGTCTTCATCGATTTCGACATTCATGATAGTTTCACCTGGGAACTCGACTTCTTCTAGCATGTCCCCCAATATCGGATTGTGGGCCAGGTAATCAGCTATGATCTTGTCTTTGAATGCCTTCTGGGTCATGTAAGTGATGTCAAATTCGGAAAGCATGAATAACCACTTTGCCATACGGTTCGAGAGAGCTGGTTTCTCGAAAAGGTATTTTAGCGGATCAATTCGTGATGCCAGGATGACCGGGAAGACCAGCATATAGTGCCGTAATTTCTGAGTTACCCAGACGAGAGCGGTACATGACTTCTCTAGCGGTGTGTAATTTATCTCAAATGGGGACAGTTTTTTGTTAATGTAGTAGATGGCTTGTTTTTTTCGAGTATCAACTACATGTTGGGCTAGCATAGCTCCTGCAGCTGAATCTATAACCGTTAGTTATAAGATTAGTGGCAGTCCGGCCTGTGGTGGGGCTAATACTGGGGGATTGGAGAGATAGTCCTTGATTTTATCAAAAGCCTCCGGCACTGATCGTCCCATTCTCCCGGTGAAGATTTCCTCAGGAGTTTGAAGATGGGCTCGCAAGTCTGAGTGAGTTGAGAGATGAACCTACTGATGTACTGCAGATTACCCAAAAATCCCCGGACTTCTTTCTCGGTACGAGGCTCAGGCATTTCTTGGATAGCTCGAACCTTGGCAGGGTCTACCTCGATTCCTTTCTTACTGACAACATAACCCAGGAGTTTTCCCTTGGTCACCCCAAACACACATTTATGCGGATTGAGTCTCATCTGGTACTGTCGGAGGCGATCGAAAAAAGCCCGTAAAGCTGGTATATGGCCTTCCCTTTCTTTTGACTTGATTATCATGTCGTCCACATATACTTCTACCTCTTTGTGAATCATGTCGTGGAAGATCGCAGTAGCTGCCCTCTGATACGTTGCCCCGGCATTCTTCAGCCCGAATGGCATGACAGTGTAGTAGTATGTTCCCCATGGTGTGATAAATGCTGTTTTCTCTTGGTGATCTGGGTGCATCTTGATCTGATTATATCCGGCAAAACCGTCCACGAATGACTTCAAGGCATGGTTGGCGGTATTATCTACTATCAAATCAATGTTGGGTAATGGGAAATCGTCTTTTGGGCAAGCTTTATTGAGATCCCGGTAATCTACACACATGCGGACTTTCCCATTTGCCTTTGGAACGGGCACAATGTTGGCTAACCATAAAGGGTACTCGATCACCCGCAAAAACCCTACACTCAGTTGTTTCATCACTTCTTCTTTTACTTTCAGGGACCATTCTGGCGTAAGCTTTCTCAACTTTTGCTTGACGGGCCTGAATTCCGGCTTGGTGTGTATCTCGTGCATGACTATCTGGCTGTTCAAACCTGGCATATCAGCATAGGACCAGGCGAAGACATCCACGTACTCATTCAGAGTTTGTGTGAATTCCTCTCTTTCTGATTCATTTAGACTTGCCCCAATGCGGACTTCTTTCTTTTCCTCTTCTGTTCCGAGGTTAATTATAAGAGTGTCTCCTTCTTCACTTTGTATACGCTGACCCTCCCGTTCAGGGTGTTCGTTTAGTCTTTCCAACTCCATATAAGCAATTACAGAATTGAAACTAACAGGATAACGCAAAATAGAGTTTTCCTCATTAATGACAGTGCTTACAGGTACAAGTTTGAAAAGTAATTTTAGGAAAGACTCTTCCCTACCCTTTCCCCCACTCTTATCTTTCACCCTTACAATTTCACTCTTTCCCCCCTTTTTCTGGTAATCTGGATCAGCGTGTATCAAGTGTACAGGGTCGTCTCTTGGTTCGTCATCCCCTATAGCCATGACGTCAAAGAGATCTCCGACGAATTCCTCCTCTTCATCTTCCTTGTCTTCAATTCCTTCCTTTGGCCCGATCGTCAATTTGGTAGAGAAACTGTGTAAAATGCTTTCCTTGAGATAGAGGTCTTCTTCATAGAAGATTTCCCACCCTGGAAGGATATCTCCGTTGCTGTTTCTCCAAGGCTCCTGAAAACCGCAAAAGGGGAAGTCCTCTCCTTCTTTGACGAAAAACCCATTTAGAGAGCTAAAACTCGGATACTGATGCCCTTGGCTCCTATTTTCTTGGTTGTCTTCCTCGGTGTGTTGGTACCCCAAACCTTCCCTTTCGTACCTCGTTACTGGTTCCAAGGTTTGAAGTAATCCGAACTGTCCCATTCCCAGACTGGCTCCAGGTAGGTATTTCATCTTTCTCAGCATATTCGTGACTTTGGTGCTGAGACCGGGGATGTTGTCCGGGGGTAGATACTCGATTCTCTGAGTGGTGAGAGCTTGTACTTGAGGCTCGTAAGAAAAGCCTCCCAACTGTATGCTTTGACTCCCGATGCCCAAAACAGGTAATTCCAGATCTGCCAAGGTCCTTTCAGGATCTCCTTGGATGGTGATTACGTTCCCTTCGAATGGTATTTTGATCTTCTGATGTAAGGAGGAGGGGAGTGCTCCTATGTCATGTAGCCATGCTCTTCCCAACAAGAGGTTAAAGCTGGAGGGAATGTCTATGATTTGGAACTCAGCTGAAAAGTTTTCGGGACCAACCATGAGATCGAGCTTCAGAGAACCCAGGACGGCTCGCCTAGTGTTGTCACAGGCTCTAACGGTCACAGCTGATGGTGAAAGCTCTGAGTCTAAGATACCCAGACATCTGGCAGTCTTCAGGGGGCAGACGTTTATGGTTGACCCGTTGTCGATGAGGACTTGCGGCAAGATTTTCCCTCGGGTCCGGACAGTGATATGGAGAGCCAGACTGTGTTTCTTCCCTAATGGAGATAAGTCTTCATCTGAAAATGACAGACTTCTTTGGACTGTAAGTGACCCAATTATGTTTGGCAGTTGTTCGGGCGTAGAGTCTGATGATATGACAGCCTCATCTAGGAGTTTGATGAAAGCGGTCCTGTGAGGTTTGGAGGCAACCAGGAGGCCCCAAATGGTGATGTGGGCCTGGGTCTTCTTCAGCTGTTCCAGTACTCGATCTTCTCCTGTTTCCTTAGGAGGTGGTGATTTCTCGGTATCCATTATCGGTGGCTGATATACTCTTCCTGACCGGGTGATTTGCTGTATCCAGAGGGATGCTGCGTCTGATCCCTCTGAGATTTCTAATGATTCTGGCTCTGTAGACCAACTAAAAGCTTTGGGGGAGGTTTCTGTCATACAGATTGTCTCCTTGTGAAGGCCTTGAGGTTCCCATGGCTGTTTCTTCTTGTCCTGGGTCCATCCTATCCCAGCTTTCCCAGGATTGGTCTTGATTGTGAGTGGTTGTGAGATCCCTTGGTTGGTTTTTCCTAAACCCTGCCCGGGTAGGAATTTCATCTTATCCATCCATTGGTCGATTATCGAATTGAGGCCTGGGGCCACTTGAGCCTTTGCTGGTAGCACGACTGATGCTCTGTAGGCTGGGTCATCTCGGATAAGTCCTACAGGATCAAAGTCTTCTTCATCAGTGGTCAAGGCGTTAATTCCTGTAGGTGGAGCATGGTTGGGAAGGGGGTTGTTGGTAACATTGGGCCCGCCGGGTGCGGGGATAGTTCCGGCTTCAATGAGATCCTGAATACGGTGACGAAGGGCCAAGCAACGCTCTGTGTCATGGCCCGCTGCTTGGTGGTATGCACAATTCTCATTCATTCTCCAAGTACCGGGAATAGGACTCGGTGGAGGACGTGGGTTGAGTGGAGTGATTAGTCCGGCCTTCCGGAGTAATTCCAAGCTTTTGACCAGGGTAGTGGGAAGAGTGCAGAAGTTCCTCTTTCTTCTTATTTCGGTACTCGAAGATTCTCCCTGTACGGGCCAATTCATCGGAGGTGTTTGGGGTGGCTGTTGAAAAGAGCTCTGTTGATACGGGTATGAGCCTATTTGATTAACAATTGGAGAGGCCATCTTTCTCCCTGCATATGAGGCTTTCTTGGTATCATTCTCGGCTTTCTTGGCCAACTCTTCTTCTACTTGCGACCCCATGCTTAACAGGGCCCTGAAATGTAGGAATACGTGCTTTCCTATACAACTTAATACGGCTGGAGTAAAATTCCTCTGTATGATCTCTAACTGTTCTTCTTCATCAGGCCGTTTGGACATCTGGGAGGCCATTTCTCTCCAGCGTGTGACGAAATCGCTGAAGCTTTCTTTCTCTCCTTGCTTGGTCATTTCCAGGTGTTTACGGGTGATTTCTAGATCTTCGTTGGACCCGTATTTAGCCATGAATTCCTTGACAATATCTCCCCAAGTCTTCGTATGGTGCCTCTCTAAATCAAAGAACCATCTCAGGGCTGCCCCCGTGAGAGTCATGTGAAAAGCCTGAGCCAATTATGGCTTTCCACAGCCAGATACTTGCATGGATCGGATATATGACTGCAGATGTGTCTTCGGGGGGTAGTCCCGGTGAATTTAGTGATGGAAGGGAGCTTGAATCCCTGAGGTAATCTTGCTTCCGGGTAGAGGGAGAAGGCATTCATATTTGTAATCTCATCTGCTCCTTTCATCAAGGAGACCCCCCTTTGCAGAACCTTCATCTGCTCTTTTAATTTCTTCATTTCTTCACTTTCTCTTGACACCTCGTCGGGCTGTTCCCGAGCTATAACCAATTCTGCATACACTGCCCGAAGTCGGTTGATGTCTGGGTACTCATTAGGAGGGGCTACTGGGGCCGGTAGTGGAATAGGCCTTGCGGGAACTTGTGGCCATGGCTGGTATTGAGGATCAACGCCTGGTTGGGGTTGTGGCCAGACGATAGGTGGTTCTGGTTGCTGATAGGTAGGACCTGAATCTGGGGCCCACTGATTCGGGTTGTTAGGATCTGCCTGAACGGGACCTGTGGTGACAGGACTCGTTTGAGGTGGATTGGTTCCTTGAACTGGGGGAAGTACTTACGATGACTGCCCTTGATCTCGATTCGGTGGTAGTCGTTCAAACCCCGGTGGCGCGACCAGCCCGGTTGACAACTCTTCTACTCGAACTCGGGTACTCTGTTGTTCATTCGTGAGGTTTGCTAGACTCATGCTGACGGTCCTCAGTAAATGATACATTTCGGCTAAATCTGGCTGTGGTGCAGACGCCTCGACTAGGCTCTGATCTGTCTCTAGATTCTCGCGTCTATCAGCCATTTTCGGTGTGCTCGGTCTTATTAATCTCCCGGTATGATCTCGACCAGCCCAACCTTCCAGACTGTTGCCGTATGATGACTGTAGATGGAACCATAGGGCGAAGATGAAAGAAGACCATGACGTGACTCGATTTTGCCAAAAGAACCACGGAGAAAAGAAAAACAACGAAAGCCAAGTTTCGGGTGTTTTATAAAGACACATCAACAACAACTTGAGCGAATTCCTGGTGGGAGTTTAGGATAGGCAGCGAAGTGCTCCTTGGGTTATCCTACTCGTCCCGAATTTTGAAAAACTCATTTTTTGATTTTATAAAAATTGGGAATATCTCTCCTCTTGAGTTACTTTTCATGGGAGATGTACCGGGGAAAGTCACAACGAGTTTAACCTCGATGTAAGTTTCTACGACGGAGGGTGGTCAGCCTCCGGCCGTACTTGCCAATATCTGGGGGAGATATATATGACAAGGCCCTATGTGGTACAAAATCCTCACGGTTGAAAAAAAATACAAGAGTGTTCTATCTTGACTCTTCCTATATGCAGCGCAGGTGTAATGCAAGGTGAAGGTTTTGATATACCCCAGGGACGGGTACGTGCAAGAATCTTTTGATATACTTCCCGGATACGTGAGTGTTCTCGTCACTCGATATACCTCAGGGGCGTACTTGGCCAAGGACAGTGGAAGTAAATGCTTTCGGTTTATGTTGGCCCAAGCGAGCCAACTCCCTACTCACTTATAATACTTCCGAGGGTTCGGGGTAAATTCACACTCGTAGAACCAATGCATGATTTGTGAAAGTGCGTGCAAAACAAGAATTTTTCAAAAGATTAATTGCAAATATCTTATCTTCGAGGTGTATTTTAAAAACGCCATTTTTATTTAAAAAGATATTTCTTTACAATCATATATAACATAAAGGGGAAATCCTAAACATATGTCTATGTCAATGAATGGACTCTACTGCGCCTCTAGGTCAAGTCAACAATAAAATCCAGGCGCCACGTCAGGGGAAAAATAGGGAAAGCAGTAAAAGCATGCAAGTCAACATATTTATAAATAAAAGTCCACATATAAGAGCCTAGTTCTCAAGTTCCCCAGCAGAGTCGCCACTGTGAGAATCCGCAAATGCGACCCCCGGGTCTCGTCCCCGTTCGTTGGGCGTCTGAAACGTCGGAAAGGATCCCGTCGTTCCATTTGCTTGGAGTTGATTGATAATTCATATCGGGTGTCCCTACGTCTATTCTAGATGCAAAGGGGTTCGTTCAGAGTCGCCAGTACGTTTTACGAGAAAATGGACAAAAAGGTTGTGTAAGAGCAAAGGCTACATATAAGCCTTTCTTTACACGTTTGTCTACGAAACCAAGATTCTATAAGGTTCGGGAACTATATTACGGTTTGGGAAGGTGTTAAGCACCCATTCCGCCCTTTCGGTCTCTAGTGGACTTATATGTTTATTCTATGTCAAAAAAACTTGGATGCTTTTATTGACAGTCTACTACTTTTCCAATAAAAACCCTAATTTCTGGGGAAAAACGAGAAAGGGATAAAAAACTTTTGTGTTCCGAGATCCGGTTTTTTATTTATTGAAAAGATGTAAATACGAATGACAAAACCTTTTTATTTTGAAAGAGTATCCCATATTATTTCCTCAGATAATGACGGTTTTCTCGTGTTGTGATTACTTTTGTAAAAGTTTGGATCTTGTATCGGGACTAATTTAATATGGAATTAAAACTCTTGAGGAGAGTTATCAGACACGTCGCAGTCTATAGAGAAGATAGGATATGTTGATTTTTATTCCTAGATAAGTTGTATCGGTCCGGGTTTTGAAAATATAATTTTATCCAGACGATAATCTACTTACTCTTCTGGTTTTGAAAATGATTTTATCAAGGTCTTTTGTTTTGAAGACGGTAGACTATTTATAACTTGGCAATAAGTTTATTCAAATAAAACGTGGACAAAACAACATAAATAAAACAAGTACACAGACAAACCTGATTTTCCAGCGCGTTAGGAACCTAGCATAACCATGTTGCCACTTCGCTTACTAGGACGGGGATCGACCTGCCCGGTCAGGTCGCGGGGATCGAGAATATGCAAATGTGCAAATATTTAATTACTAGAAGAGACTTTATTTACCTTCCCGATGAGAATAATAAGAAAGAGAATATAACACGGCAGATATTTCCGGCGACAATAATCTTCTCCTTCTTCAGATATTTCCGAGAATTCGATTCCTGAGACTGGACACGTCGAGTGTCGAGAATAGATTCGATCTCTTCAGAAATAAGACGATAATCGAAAATGCTTGTTGCTATTTTCTGCACTAAAACTGCTATTTTTTCTCTCTGTTTTCAGGTGTTTTTGGCTCTGATTTTGCCCCAATGTTGCTGTCTAGAACCCATGGGGGTGCTGGCCTATTTATAGTGTCGAAAAGGCATATGTCGCGCGACATTTGGGTGTATGTCGCGCGACATGTCCCTGGAAAGTGGGTATGTCGCGCGACATTTGGCAATATGTCGCGCGACACTTACTTTAATGATGATTCTGACTCAGTACTGAGTCAGAAAGTGGTGTGGTGGGGGATTGTCGCGCGACATGTTCCTGGAAAGGGGTTGAATGTCGCGCGACATACTGCTTTAATGATGATTCTGACTCACTGCTGAGTCAGAAAGTGGAATGGTGGGGGATTGTCGCGCAACATGTTCCCCATAAAGTGGGATTGTCGTGCGACATACTTGAATGTCGCGCGACAATCTTGAATGTCGTGCGACATTTCGCTTAAAAACAGGTTTGTTTGGCCAACAGACGCTTACGGGGCAGTCTCGGGTGTTCGGGTGGGTCCCGGACTTTGAAAACAGTACTTTCGAAGGTCGTTAGGGTTCTTGCGGGGGTCACGGATCGGGGTGTTTACACTTTTAAATAATCAAATTTATTAATGAAAATTTCTAACCACCCAAAATCACAGTAACTCAACTAATAAAATTCATTTCTTGTATGGTATAGTATAGTATTTTTATTTATTTTTTATTAAATAAACGTATTTATAAGAAACTTTAATTTTAGAAAAGGGTGCTAGTAAAAGAACCCTAAAAAATTAATTTAAACACACTTTTTTTAGGCACCCGTATTTTAATTTTAATTTTGTAAAAGCATCCGCGTAGTTAAGGCACCCTAATTGAAAAAAAGAGAGAAAAGAACATGAGCATCTGACGCGCCGAAAATACTTCCGTGCTTAGGTACCCAAGTGCAGGTTGTCAAGTTATAATACTTGGTAAGTCCAAGTGTCGAACCACAAGGATAGTCGGAAAGACGATGTGGTGATTACGAGTCCAAGGTTTTGTTAAGGGAATTTAATTGGTTGATTTTAGTTGTTGATTTTAAAGTCATGCAATAAAAATTAAAATGATGTAATAATAGATGAGAAAAGGCTAAGGCATTATAGAATTCATTTGTTTTGTAAAGTTAAGTAAAATCAATCTCATTCAAAGTTCTCAATGCAATTCCTAAGTGTTGAATATTTTACCCATTTCTAAGCAAAAGGGTGTGGAGCAAAAGCAACCCATTCCCATATAAATGCCATATAAAGAAAGGATGTAAGCAAATATCAACACAAGTGTATCTCTCATTTTTATCTTGTGACAAAGGGTGTGAAGCAAGTGCAACCCATTCCCACATAATATCAACCAAGATTCAAACTTAAAATACACAAAAAGAAAAGGCATAAATTTAAACTAGGCATTTAAGAACTCATTGTTAGTTTCCCCTAGGCAAATGACTTGATTATGAAAATGGCCAACTACAAAGAGTTTAGCTCGATAAATCATAACATTTCATTTGTCTAAGATTGGGAGGTCTAGGTGGAGGTCAAATAGTCCTATATAGACTTATTTGATAAATACAAATTGAATCCTTAAAATGATTAATGAAGTTGTTTATGACATAAATTTAAAAGATCCTCTTTGGCAACACTTTAACTAAGAAAATGATGAGTCTCAAAATCACATAAAGTGTAGAAAGCACTCAACATATCATTAAAGTATTTAAAGATTAAAATCTCAAATTTATGGTGTTTCCATGAATATCAAAGACTAATCATGCTTGGCAATGAAAAGTATCTCATTCAAAGAAAGAATGGACATAGGCTAGTAAGAAATACACAAGTGTATCATCTTCTCATTAATGCTTGAGATCTATGTATACAAGGCATACAAAGTCAAATCATCGTATGAAAATTATCTTACTAGCTTATGAATGGTTGAAAAAATGGAGAAGATGAAGGATTCAAAAAGTATTTAACAATACTAACAAAGGAATGAGAATTGAACTTACATAATTAATGCATTGCAAACTTTATCTTTTAGCCTTAGCAAAGAAATTACTCCATAATAAATGTAGAGACAAGAATTATCAAAGTGAACTCCATTTCTCTCTCTAGAAAAATAACTATTACAAACTCTCTATAAATTGAGAAATGACAAGTAATAAAAGTGTTTTCTCCAACACAACAATGAAGACTATAAATAGGAGAGTTGTGTTGGATGCTAAAATAATAAACAATGCTTTTTATTTTTATTGTTTATTTTTGGTGGAGAATTCCACTTTCTTGGATGCTCTTTAATCACATGGAGAATTCCACTTTCTTTCTTTAATCACATGGACATGGAGACTTTCTTTCTTGGATGCTCTTTAATCACATGGAGACTTCCACTTTCTTGAATTCTTTTTGTCCATGGAAAATTCCAATATTGTATTAAATACAATATTTCTTGAAATCTAAAGACACCAAAATAAACACAAAAATATGCCTTTCCAAGCATTGTTAAATACAAAAGTGCTACGAGACTAATCACGAAATAAGTTGACAAACCGAGTAGTTTTAGAGAAATAAACGCGTCAAACAACTCCGAAAATGAGCGTATGAATGACAATATTAAGCGTTTATCAGCATCTATCATATCTCTTTTCATATATTCTCTGGGTCTAAAGTGTGAATCTTCATGTTTTGGATGCAATGGGTCTTCTTTGGATGAAGGAATTCTTGATTAGTTGGACTTATGGAGAAGAATTAGAGATTGGTGCAATCAAAAGTGCTTTGAATGTGTTTTTTTGCTTTATTTGGGAAAAAAAAATTCTTTAATAAACAATTCAACAAACAGAAATTAAATAATACCTAATGCATTAAAATTTTACACAAGTCCCGCTTTTGGTCCAATTAAGAATATGAAAGAAAAATTAAAAGCAATATCACAACCTGCTATTTGCATTCAGAATTAATAACATTTATATAGATATTTAACCCTATGCTAAAGTTTGTAACAATTCAATTATGCGTCGTCGATCAGAATGTTTGATCATGCGTTACACATACACAAGTTTGCTTTAGGTGCTATCTTTAAAGTTGCGTTGGATTAACAAATTAAAGTCGTGTTGGCTTAACGAGGTAGAGATGAAGTCGTCATGAAGCAATACAACAACAACAATGATGAATGAGGTGAGTAATTAAAGTATTATGGCGCTTTCAAAATAAAATTTTAAACTCTTTGAGTTACCTTTATTTCTAAAAAGGGTGTTTAAATTGATATTTTCGGGTACTTTTACCAACACCCTTCAGAAAAAGGATAACATTAGAATTTAAAGCTGTACTTAATGCCTAGCTAGTTCGTAAATATTGTATGTAATATAAAAATTTTCTCCCGAAAGAGTTTTTTACGAAACTTATTTATAAATAAGATAATCACATTAGTTAAAAAAAATTATGGACAATAATTAAAATTGCATATATTTTTAAAAGAGAAGCAAATTGTATTGTATAATATTTGGACTTGTAATCCGGAACTCCATCGAATGCCAAGTTTATTAAATCTTTATCCACCTGGTCCTTATGATGTTCGATCCCGCTTAATCCTTATCCGACTGATTCCTTTCATATCATATCCTACATAATTCCTATCCGACTAATTCGAACTCTTATCCTATCTAGCCTTTATCTTATCCTATCCTACCTCTTTATCCGGTGTGCCAAACACACCCTTAGTGAATAATAGGCTAAGTGATACTCATATTCTTACAATTATTGATACTATAATAATCACTATACCCTTTTAATGAATATTAGATAAAGTGATACACATAGGTATAATCAGTGATACTTTAATCGATGGTATTATGAGTAGTGCTTTAATATACCCCCAAATTTCAAATACTTAAATTAATTTCCTAATGCTTCATGTCAACTCAACCCATCACCCCCACCCCACCCTAATATTCCAAAGAAGCTAAATCAACATTTTTATTCCCCCACAAGTTCTAGGGTAACAATGAATTCATTACACCGAAATTCGCTAATTGACACATTTCTTTACCATAATAATGAATTCACTACACCAAAATACCATCGAGCCAAATATTTTCACACAGTCAATAACTGTACGAAAAGTGTACTCGATTTTGGTCAAACCGTATCGAATCTCGGTCTTTTGCACAACGTTTTGGTACGGCTATACATCGTGCCAGAATAGGGACACGTAGCATTCTCACATTCGATTACGTAGCTCCCAAATGGATAATGGAGCACATATTTGGAACTACTTTGAATTGTGCCATATTATTTTAAACTATTAAAAAAAATTGCACCGGTCTAAATTGTATATGCAACAAAAGAAGAGAAATCCAACCAATCTAAATTGAAACATGGCGTTCATTCCAATTAAACAACACATTTAAAAAGAGTTTTTGTTCGTAAAACAAAGTGTATGGTTTATGTACTTGTACAATCAAAGTTTAAATACCAAACTCAAAGATGGAACAGTGTACTTTGGTTCTCTTCTAATGGTCTTCCACTTCTAGTACTCCAAATTACAAATAATCTTATGTAGCTACAAGCTAATATCTGCCAAAAAAAATTTGAATAATTAGAGTTGACATGTATGTTCCATAAATTGCGATGCATAAATATAGAAGTAGAGTTTTAAACACATTTCACTTAACTAAATTTGAATAAGAATTTCGAGGACATTGATATTAGATAAGTTTGGTCGTACACAATGATCAAATTCAAGGGATCAATTACTTAATTTGATAAATGAACTTACTTTGTGTATTCAACAAAATTAAAGCAAATTTTTTTTCAAAAGGTCAAAAACTGAATAAGCAAGAGTGAAATAAAAAAACTAAGCAATTAAAAATATGTTTAGAGATTCTAATGCTACATGTATGTTACTAATAGGGAAGGAGGCAAGGACATGTCATATTTAAAAAAATCCAGGTGTTATATGATTTATAACAACGTCTTCAAACACAGCAATTTCAAGACCTCGCTTGAAATTAATAGCGAGTAAGCATTTGTTTAATATATTTATAATGGTAGGCATTAAAAATTTTATTTATTCAATCACACATGAATACAAGGGTTGTAGAAGAGGAATTTGATATTGAAAACTTTGTGGATCACGTAGAGGATCTGATAAGGAGATTAGGGTTTGACAGCACCAAATTGCTCTTCCGGCAAACTGTCCAAATCACATTGGGTTGCAAAAATTGATATTTTTCACCATTGAAATGGCATTTGTGGTCCTAAATTTTTGTGCAATTATAGTAATTTTGCGTTCTGAACAACATATCCAATAATCAACTTGATTAAAAAACGCATTTTAAAGAGAGCCAAAGTACTCCTCTCCATATCTCGTTCGACCTCTCTCTCTATCTCTGTGTGTGTATGTGTGTCCATATAGATCACCTCTTTAATTCTTAAGGTTTTAGGAGCCTCTATACCATAATTATTAAATAATTCCATCACATCCTTATATATAAATATAAGGAATTCCTAATCCTAGTCTAATTACGAGAGATAAATGTATGGTAATCCCCAATAAAAATAAGGATTTATCCTTTATTTGTAAAAGGGATGGTGCTATCCTTATTCTTTTAGAAAAAAATCTCAAGACAATTATGGACTACACTAGGGACCTTAATGAAAATAATTAAATTGGCTTCCAATAAAAATAAGAAATTACAAATTAAGACCATAATTTAATTCCACTATTTTATTTAATAGTAATTAACTCCACTAAATAATTACTATTGCACTCCAATTTAATTATCTCTTATTTTAGAAAGAGCCCTTATTTGTAGAGTTCAACTTGATGTATAATATGATTCTCCGTGTTTAAGTTACAAATACCCGTTAAATAAAATTTAGTCACTGTCGATTTAATTTTATTCAATCTCTTATGTTTCCTTGTGCCCGACTTATGCCTATTATCTTAACCGGATTATTAATAATCCACTGATCAAGTTTACTAGCATCTAAACCTTATAAGTCCAATCAAGGGGGTACTACAATCCTAATATAAAAATAACTTGGACAGGGTTTGCTTCAAAATATAACACTAAATATATCTATATTTTCAACACCCAATTCACAAGACCTGTTGAAACAAATGTCTTTCATCCATACACAAGTCAAAATGTCAACCATATAAATATATTAGCATTAAAAATTCCTTCGGATTTAGAATCTGTACATCATCTTCTAAAAACTATGAAGTTATATAACTCCAGTAAACTCAATGACTAGACTTGAACATCATATTTGGTCATGTTCAATACATTACTGCTGTACCAATATGTTATCTTCAAATCATCAGACATATTCCTATGGTCAAGAGAATTGTACGAACGAGACAAATGTTACAAATTACAGTAAAATAAAATAAATTTTAGATACCAAATACCAACTTGACAACATTTTTTTTCTTTTCTTTTCATTTAAGGAATTAAAAGAATGTTATTTGTAGATTGTAAAAGAAAGATATTTAGGCTCCATTTGATAACAACATGGAAAATGATAAGAAAAACACTTAATTTGTGTTATAAAGTTGGAAAATAAGTTGAGGCATGTGATGTGATACTCTCCATCTCATACTTATTTTTACCAGTAAATGTCCTCCATCCTTTATTATTTTTTGTGGAAAATTTTTCTTTCTCAACCACCAAAGAAAATTTTTTCATTAAAAAAACCACAAAGTAAGAAGACATCTCACCATATTTCTCAATTTTTTTTCTAGCTTCTCACAAAAAATCAACTACTTTTATTTACGTTTCCGTATTGCTATTAAACGGACCCTTACATTTTAAAAGAGAACCAATGAGGAGCAAGGGGAAAAAGGTAAATATAACTCAGATTGAAAAAAAAAAATATTGTCTTTGTACCAAGTCAAAGACAAAAGTGAACTACAAAATTACCTATTTTAATTTACAAAAGCTGCATATGGACAATTGAAATTTACTTAAATTTAAAAAGAATTCATGGAACCTTGATAACAAAAGGCAAATCCATCGCAATAAAAGAAACCAAAATAATGGTGAAAATTTCGGTCGAACCAATAAAATAAATTAAAGAACATAACCTAACAAAACAAAATAAAACATAACATCTAATTTCACAGTGCCTTTAGTACATGCTATCCCTATTTTCCTTATATTTCAAAAATATTTTGCCTTCGTAACTTTTGTAAAATTTCATTTAAAAACATAACATGCAATTCAATTTAACCAAAGCATTAACCCACATAAGAGGTTAATAATAAAAATTAAAATATATATATATATATATATATAAATTTGTACCACTTGTGATCATAGTACTTGCTCACAGCTGTTCAAAACTTACTATTCCAATAGTGAATTCTACTCTGTGCACTCGAAGTCCTAGATAAACATAACTTGATATGGAAAAATGTACCTCATCTTATTTCCAAACCTTAGCCCAGTTAAATGATAGTCATAATTTCCTGATCATATGAAAAAATGTACTTCTGTATATAGTTTGCCACCAATGTTGTATAATTCGATCATAGCAGGATAATAAAAGCAAAACTACTAACAAAATGCACAAATCAAATTTCTACGGCAAAAAAATAAGAAATTAGATGTTCAAAATCCCAAAAATAGTATTAGTTTTGGTTTTTCGGTAATTGTTATTATTTTGACTTAATTTTATCTATTATCATGAGGAAAGAAATTTTTAGAGTTAGGTGATTTTAAAGTCAGTAGTTTTAACTTAATTGTGTTTCTTTTGGTTTAATCCGGACCACTTGTTTTATTGCTTATCTACGGTGATTATTTGTCAATCTATGTGACTTTTCAGAAAAATATATATGCTCTTTTCTAATTTCTATTTTTATTATCACTATTTCTCAAAAAATATTCCATCTACTTCTCTTGCTTCTCTCTTCTCTCTTGTTCTTTGTTTTCTTCTACAAGAGAAAAAACCCTAGAAACGCCTAGCTAGTTTCTTCATCTTCTAGTTTTTGTTCATTATTGTGTTAGGCAATCGCATTGTGTTTCTTCATTTATCTCTGAGCGATTGATTGTTTCTCAAGTTGAGGTGTTCTTTGATTTGATGTATCTATGTCTAGGGTATTGTGTTAAGTTTTGGTGAGATAGAATTTAAATCTGTTATGTGATCTTGATATTGTTTTGTAAATCTGGAAATTAATTCTTAGTGTTTTGATCTAGTAAAAGTTTCTCAAAATTTGTCTATACTGGAAGCATACATATTTTGATTGTTGGTTTGAGAATTTTTGGATCATTCCGAGACTGTGCATCTCTGAGGCAAATCTTCAGAGGTACACGGTGATATACTAGTAGTGTGCATAGGTCGCTTCATAAGTATTTCTGTTTGTATTTGTACTTTTTTATTATAGTGGAGGAGGTTGCGAGGTTGGGAGCCTCCGTGGAGTTTTCTGATTCTCCCATTGAACGAGTTTTACCGGGTTATATCGCGTTGTTCTTATGATTGTTTGATTGTGTGTTTGTTTGTTTACTGTTTTGTAATAATTTGAATCTAATCATGCTAGTACTTGAAAGACAGTCATATATTCAATAATATCGTTTTTTAAAAATCTTAGGCTATTTCAAACATCTTGCATGTTTGGATCTTTGTTTAATCATATTTGGTTCCTTCGCATTATAATATGTTAAAGGGATAAGAAGATTTAAAAATAATAATTAAAGATTGGGCAAGAGGGTGTTAGGGTGTCACTATTAGAATTCTCGCTTGGGATGATAATAGGCAGGCTCAACACGAATCGATATGAAATTAAAAGTCAATAAGTGAAAGTTTTAACAATTTTGGATCGTATTGGTGCTAACTTGATAAATCACGACAAGTTAATGGATCAGGTTAGTTAATATTCGTTAACACAATAATGACCATTATAACTCATTAGTAATATTATGTGCATATGTTCTCATGTATTTGTTAATTCAAAGTGAGGTTCCAATAAATACATGTAATATTATTAAGTACCCAAAAACTCAAAACCTCACTATGTTTCTCCATTGTTCTGTTTGGCTACCTTGAAATGATGAGATCTTGAGGAGCTTCTCATCATGAAATTGCTGACTTTTTTAACATACCCATTACACCAAATTCAAGATCAAAATTATCAATATTCAAATCTTTTAAAATGAAGAATAAAGACAACATATTTAGTTAATTGAAACACTGTATAAAAAGACTTTTTATCCAATTTCCAGTTCAATGAAACCAAAAAGTTAAAACAGGTAGACGCATTACAATGTAACAACAAGGAACTACTAAACATGCATAAAGAGACTTGTTAACTGATTCTCTCATACTCATGTATATATACCCACATGTAATTTTATCCTCCATAAGAAAAAAGAAAAAAAATATTAAAAATTGGATAAAATCGAGAATCGCCTATTAATTGCTTGCAATATTTTCCATATACAGAATTTAGAACTACATGTTCATTTGGTTCACCTTTTGCTGTTCAAGATATTTTTGTTGGCATTTTTCCTATTTATTATCGAGAATTATTGAAATACGTTCTCAAATTTCACTCTTCCCCGCCACTTCACTCATGAGTGATTATGATGTGTTTGATAAAAAGGTCAAAAAATGATTGATAATAAATGATTCATTTAGTAAAATGTTCTATGACTTTCTTGATATTTCCATGATATTTAATTCTTTGGGTGTTGGGTAAGAATTTTTTACCATGAAAAAAAGGGAAAAGATGGAGAATATCATACCTATTCACTCAATAATTTTCAAATTTTTCTTTTCAAACGGACCCTAAGTGTAGTTTTGAAGAAACATTTAAGTTGAAAGGAAACATTCATCTCATCTTGTTTGAAAAATATATTCGTACAGGGAAAAGATGGAGAATATCACTCCTAATCACTCAATAATTTTCCAACCTTTGACCCTAATTGTAGTTTAGAAGAAACATTTAACTTGAAAGGAAATATTCATCTCATCTTGTTTGAAATGTCTGTTTGTACAGGCGTGGCAATTATAGAAACAGGTTGTACCTTGGTCTTGGTTGTTAGAAAATTACCAGAATATTATCTAAAGTTGACTTTTGTATGTATCCTTATTTAACTCTTAGTATTTATTGTGTTCATACCAAGGATGAATTTTTTTTTTTTTGGTTACACATAGGAAAGAAGAAAACAAACAAAAAAAATTCAATATTCTATACGATAGGCAACTCCTTGCATGTCAGCTTTTTTTATTTGTATCCATTGTACAACCCTACATATAGAGCCCCTTCTCTTGTATTATTCATACAATTCATATTCTCTCATCCTTCTCTCTCTCTAAACTTCAATATGGTATCGGAGGGAGCATGACCCATCATCATTTAGCCAACCCTCACCCCGCAGCCACCACAATCCACCACCAAACTACAGCCTTGTCAATTCAAAACCACAAACCACCGTCACTATAATCAGACCGTAAGCAATCCTAGAGCGTATCCCAGTTTTAAACCTCTAAGAGACACAAATCAACAAAAACCCAAACCAAAACACCCAAACCAAATCAAACCTATGACCCTCAAAACAACCTGCTACTGCCAAATCTAAAGAAACTTAAAAGAGTAAACTACCCTAATGGCCCTTGAACTATTGGGTTAGTGTCACTTTGGCCACTAAACTTAAAAAAGCTTCACTTTGGCCCTTCCGTCCACATTTTCTGTTAAGTTGGACAAAAATAGGGGTATTTTTGTCATTTCAATTTATTTTTTTAAAATAAATTTAATTATATTTTTTATTAAAAAATTATAAAAAAAACAAAATAAAAGAAGAAAGAGGGAAAGAAAGAAAGAAAGGAAGGAAGAAAGAAAGAAACATAAAAGAAAAAACAAAAAAGAGAGAGAGACCATCTCCACCTCCCGTCCTCACCCCGCAACCACCATCTCCGGCCAACTCCTCCATTCCAGCTACCTCCCTACCACAATTACCACTCCCCTAATACCACAAAATTTCAAGGGTATCATCTTCGGCTCCACTGCTCGTCCTTCATTCTCACTTAAGTGGTTTCATCTCAATCAAAATTGAAATTTGAGTTTGATCGGTGCTCGATTTTGTATGTATATGTATGTGTGTATATATATAATATGTGCTGTAGAGAGAGAAAATTTAGAGAGAGCAAGGAAGGTGGTAATGGTGATGGGTGGGATTTCTTAGAAAATTGGGGCTTTTCATTTCAATTCATTCAATTTTTTGATATAATGGTAATGGTGGTTATGTATGTATGTATGCATGTATGTATGTATATGTATGAGAGAGAAAAATGGAGGGTTTTGGAGAGAGATGTGTGTATGTATGTATCTGGGTCATAAATTGTAGTATGTGTGTGCGTATGTATGTGATAAGAGAGAAAATTGGAGGATTTGGAGAGAGATAGTGATGATGATGGTGGTCGGAGGTAGTGGCTGGGTCTAAAATGGCCAGGTCTTCTCTCTCTCTCTCTCTCTCTTTCTTTCTTTATTTTATTTTATTTTTATAATTCTTTTAATAAAAAATCTAATCAAATTTATTTTTTTTTAGAAAATAATTGAAATGACAAAAATGTCCCCTATTTCTGTCCAACTTAAAGGAAAATGTGGACGGAAGGGCCAAAGTGACACTCGCTAATAGTTCAAGGGCCAAAGTGGAACATTTTTTAGTTTAGTGGCGGAAGGGACACTAACCCAATAGTTCAAAGGCCATTAGGGTAGTTTACTCAACTTAAAACATATCTAATCTCATAACAATATTATAATCTTCACTAGACGATCTAGATGCCGTCATATTCATCTCATTTCACTTCTCCACATGCCTTCATTAGCGGTGCATCTCACCCTGTCACTGCCATCAGAACTCATGCGCAATAACTGATTTATGCAGAAAAATGAATGAGATTAAACAACAAAAGAATGCCTAGCTTGTGTGGTAACTGTAGCTATTATCCTCTTCTTAGACTTGGGTTCCCTTAAACCATCACCAAACTGCCACGCGTCCAGCCACGTGTTTCTGGCATGTCAGCCATAAGCACCATGTGCTATAACCAAATAGTCGACACGTTATCTTGCCACAATTCTTGTTGACTACCACATCAGCAGTGCCACATAAGCATTGATCGCCATGTCAACTACCACGTCATCATGCCTTTGTCATAGTTGACTGCCACATCAGCCAAAAACCTAACCTTAACCTTAGCCTATTCAACTCAGACCGGTTTATCTATTTTAAACCAACTGGTGCATAGTGTTCTAAACCAGTTTTCAAGAAAATTAGACTGATTTCATAGGTTTTTCCACTTTCTAAATACAATTGCAACCTCCATTTTCCTAAAATCGACCTCAATCTATGAGTTTTCTAACCTTCTAATGGTTTTTGACCGGACGAAAGTAGCTGAATCATCATTGAAGAACTCTACAATCATGATTTAGATTGAGAGTTCATTATTCAACATCGGCATACTGTTAGATGAAACCAATTATAATATCTGGTCTTAGCTTATGGAGATGCATATCGCAAAAATACAGAAATATTGTTTATTAAGGGTTCTACTTCAATTCCTAAAAAAGGAACTCCATAATATGACAAGTAGAATCCGGATAATCAAAGAATGAAATGCTAGCTCTTAATGTCCATGAAACTTGCAATCGTAAAGTGCTATATTCATTTTTCTACGGCGCGAGATTTGGAAATCCATGGTTATAGCTTTTTATGATAGGACCGATGAGTTACAAGTTTCTTTCTTAACCAAAAGGCGTTCACTGCCAAACAAAATGGAAGACCACTATTTGAGTTCTACGATGAGATGACATAGATATTCAGTGAATTAGATCATCCAGATAAGGTGGTTATGGAAAGTTCAAAAGAAGTGGAATCCTAAAGGAAATCAGTTCAGCGTTTAAGGGTCCCTATTTTTATAATGGGTTAGAAAACAAACTTGAACAAATCCACTATGAGATTTTATAGAACGACTCAGTCTCTGACTTAGAGGAAGTGTATGCTCTGGTTCGTCGTGAGGCTTTATGATAACAAACAATGACCACAAAGACTGATATTGTGGCTATGGTGGCCTACAATCATGCCAACTTTGCTTCCAATTAGTAGAATTCAGAGAAAGATACTGGCTCTTGGAATTGAACAATTGACTCTCAGTCTAAAGCTCGAGGATCGAATTCAAAGTATCCCGTGTTCAGTCTGTGGGCTTACTAGACACTTGAAAAAGAGTTGCTTTAAAATTATGGCTACCTAGATTGGTGGAAGGATTCTCGCAATCGTCGAATAAATCAATCAAAGGACGATAAAATTTGTCTTTGTTTTGAATAATACATGGGTAATTAATTATGGTGCCGCTGATTATCTCAATAAGTTACTCCTCTTACCTCATCATCTTAGACTTTCATTTCCACAGCCAATGGTGCTCTAATTCCCGTTATGGGAAAAGGACCAGTACCTATATCTGACATCCTGAATTTAAGTTATGTCATAGTAATACCATCCCTAGCTTATAAAATCTTCTATGTTGCACAAATAATTAATACTTTATATTGTGATGCGATTTTTTTGGCATTCTCATTATGTTTTTAATTATATTCAGACAAAGCAGATAATTGGTAATAGCACTAGGCGCGGCAAATTAAACTACTTGGCCTTGGAGTTGAAGAACACCGATCACTTACATAAAGCCCTAAAATAATTTGGTTATAGCATCGTCGGTTAGGTGACGCATCGATTAGCTACTTAAAGAAACCATTTCCCAAGTTGTTCAATAAGATTGATTTTTCTATTTTTCATTATGAGATTTGTGAACTGGCTAAGAGCCTTCGTGCTTCTTTTAAACCTTTAATGAATAAAAGTTTTATTTTTTTATGCTTATTCATTCCGATGTTTGGGGTCCATCTCCTACCTCGTCTTTAAGTGGTATACGATGGTTTGTTACTTTTATTGATGATTGTACTAGAATGATATGAGTATGTCCCGTGAAGTCTAAGGGTGAAGTCCTTTGTTTTAGGGATTTCACAATCAAATGAGTACATAGTACAAAGCTACCATTCAAGTTCTCTAAAGGGATAATGGTAGTGAGCATATGGGTACAAAATTACATGCATATCTCAAACTTCATGGAATTTTTCAATAAACTACATACCTTTAAACCCCTCAGCAAATGGAGTTGCAAAAATGAAGGATCAACATTTGGTAGAAGTGGTTCGAGCACTAATTGGACCCAAGATCCCAATATCTTTTTAGGGTGAAGCATTCTACTCTGCCGCTTATTTGATCAGCCACATTCCTTCTGCAACACTTGATTTTTAGACACCTTATGATGTATTAGTTGCATCTATCTTGGTGCCTACAGTGTACAATCTTCCTCCATGGATGTTTGGATGTGTTGCATTTGTTTATTTATCGAAGGAACAACAGATCAAGTTCAAATCTCGCGCTTTCAAATACATATTTATAGGGCATGTATGTGACGCCCCAAGCTCCGTTTTGAGGAGATATCCTCTGGGACCCAATTCATCACGGGTGCCGTACGCTGACGGCAGAAACTCGATAGCCAAAAACCTGGACATATATACGAGAATAAAATACCTAAATCTGGATGTTAAGAGCCACACCTAGCATAGTTGTAATATACAAACCTAGTCCTTAACATACAAGCAAAATTATAACAACAAGCCTCCAATGAGGTCCCAACATGATTTAACAATACGGAGACAATAAACAAGTTTTAATATCCATGCAGTGTATGCAATATTAAATGATCCCAGAATCAAGTTTCCATCACCCATATACACCAATCTACACACAAAAATATGTAACAAGGCCATGGAAATGCTCTAATAATCTTAGAATTTTCCCAGACCTTGAAAATTCCTAGTCTTAAATTTTTGTAGATTAATTTGAGCAAACTTGTGACATAGTAATATGTGGTCGTTTGATTGTCTATCTTCCTAGTTAGGATGCATAAAAAGGAGAAAATAATATATTTGATCTCTCTCTTCGGAACAAGTCACAAGTATTTACTCTATTTTAAGAGACTAGCCATGAAAATATTCTCACTTTTGGAGGATGTCAATTTTCCAAATTATTTTATATGGTTCTAAGGTAAATTCATTATGGGAATCAATTAGCAAATCAAAAATGATTCATAAGAGAAAAATCCAGATTAAACCCACCCAAATTCTCCTATTACAATGGCCAACAAACTTATGAATTCATCCAATTTCCTATCATTTAGATTTGTACAAAAGGAAAAAGCTAAGAAAATAAATTGAAAGAGTTCCAAGAAACGAATAAGATTTGATTCAAGGTGAAAAGCCAAACAAAAACAAAAACACTTTTGTAATTACATATTCCACATGAGAAATAAATGTAATTTTATCTTTCTAGTATGTATTGATTAGGATGATATTAGCAAATACTCCCTCTGTATCATTTTCCTTTTCTAGCATATCTCAAATTAAGTTTTCAATTTTCCGCAAAAGAAAGTAGTTATGCTTTATCTCCCTGTTGACTCGACTGAGTAGTGCCAATTACAACTCACAAATGGTTGACAAAAGAAGAAAAAGAAATTACTAAAACCCTAGATATTAACACTTTTTAGCATTCTAACTCAAATAAATTCGACCGCTTATTATTGTACTAACACAACAACCACACACTCCATTCATCGATATGAACAAGTTATATTTCTCAATCCCTATACAAATTAAAAAACTTGTGCATTTAGAATCCTCGTACTTCTTTTCCTTGCATTTCCACTTGTACCTACAAAAAAAATTCCAAAATAGCTAAGTGAGCCAAGTTAAACAAGGTACAAGCAACGACACCCAAGTTAACCACTATTGGGACTACACTTAATTACAAATTTAGTAAATTCTTTTATTCCATAAAATTGACTAAACAATATACCTTAAATATGCCTTAAGAACAAAGTGCTTCATCTTTATCCAATGATGAAAATTTAACTAGCATATGTGAGGAAAAATATAGCATTATATGAGAAATTAACAAGACAAGGTTAATATTGGACTAACCAATGAGCCATGCTGCATTTACGTGCTGGACCCATAAATACAAATTTTCTCTTCTATCAAGACTTTGCAATATGGGCACACACCCGCAAAATTGCTCCTTTTGTTGCAATTAACACACGTCACTTGATGAGCACAAGGTAAAAAGAGAACCAAAGCTTCGCTCTTTGAGCATGCTATGCATTTCCTACTTTCGAAACCTTCGTTTGTGGAAGAATCTTGTAAAGTGAGTGACTCAAGAGGCATTGCATCCATAAATATGTCAACATCAAATGCGTGTGTCCTCGATGTTCCTTCAAATAGTAGACGCGATGAATCACCAGACCTTTTAATACAAGATAATTCTTCCTCCAGTCTTCGTTTGTCATCCTTCATAAGCTGAATGTCTATCTCCAATTTTTGGCTCAACATTGCTTGATTCCTTTTAATATCAACATCTACCGCTATATTTAACTTATTTTCTTCTGAGACTCGGCTAGTTATTAACTCCTTTCGCTTCAACTCCTCCCTCAAGTTTTCCTGTAGTTAGTAATTTGTAATTGTAAATCATTTCTAAACTCCATTCCCCCCAACACCCTTCCCTTCTAAATTTGAGTGCCGTTAGATTTGAAGTGACACTAAAAATGATTTATACTATAAATTTGGATAGCTAATAGTGATATCCATCAAAAGACAATAGTCGAGAATCTTTAGGAGGTAAAATATGTTTTCAAATAAACAAAGTGCCTAGAACAAAATAGAAGATATCAAGAATGCAAGGTATATATTATACTCATTTACATTTGGCCTTATGGTATAAAGTACAAAAGATCATCATATTTTAGTCCCTCTCAGTTCCCTTCTCCTCAAACCCATCGGCTTGTATAAATGAACAAAATATTAAATTATATATATATTAAAATAAGTTTCTGATTTTGAACTGTCATTCAATGAACTGTTTTTTGAGATTTCATTTTTTACCTCTTTACGCTATAATATAACTTCTTTACCCTTCCCGCCTCCCCCCACTATACATATATATACTATATATATGTCAAGCCCCATTTCAACAGGCGAATCTGTGTCAGATTTTCTAACTTCCAGTTTTATCCCTATAAATTTCTGTGTAAAAAAGTTATTTATGACAAGACTAGAACTAATAAACCTCTAAACAATATAAAGAAGCACTTAATCACTAGGCCATCATAATCATAATCATAATCATCATCATCATCATATTATTATTATTATTTCAAATTATATATATGCAAATCGGACACACATATCGCGCGTGCAAGATAATCTAGTATTTACTCCCTTTAATTCTTTTTTCTTCCTTTAACAAGAAAACAAAAAAAATTTATCCCTTCAATAAAATTCTAATTCTGGGCTTATGCCCATAAGGGCCCAACCCATGTTAAAAGGCCTACAGTGATATTAGGTTATACTTTATTAATTTTCTTTGCACTAATATGCTCTTGCTTCTTATATATAAAATTATTTGACACCAAAATATTATAAACAATAAATAGCTTAGTGATAGAGATAGAGATAGAAGTAATTAAATTATTAAACTCTTGCCAGTAAAAAGTATTCAAATACCATTACATAAATACAGAGTGCTATTTTTATTTTATTTATTTATTTATTTATTTATTTGTAAAACAAAATTCACAAAAGCAAAATCAGACCACAAAAGTGTAACAAAAATTCAATAACTACCAATGATTTACGGATTTATAATATATGTAATAGATTGCGTATGTATGTGTATAAATATTGAATGTCACATTTCAAATCATCATAAAATTGGCAATGTCTACATGCCTAACTAGTTACATAAATGGAAGGCACAAATACTAGAGTATAGGGTGACAACACTTTGTAATTGAAAATATAACACAAATCAAGCAAGAAATACAAGCAAAATCACATATGGCAATAATTTATTTTTATTTTTATTTTTTAAAAAATACCTTGCAAATGATTTAAAATATTTAACATATATATATATATATATATCTTAATTAAGAGAATAACTAACCTCATCTTCTTGTATAGCCTTCTTGACTTGAATTGCCTCTTCGCTCAAAGCAATCTCCTTCGCTTTGTCTTCCAGAAGTTGCTCCTCAAGCTCCGAGCATAGCTTCCGTAAAGCCGTTACCCTCTTCGAAAGCTTTTTCTCCATCTTCACAAAATCAAGGCCCTTTACTCTGTAATCAGTGTAGCTCAACTTATTCGCTTCACTATTTGCCATATACGTCGAGTTCATAAGCTCGAGCCTCCTCACGTGCTCATTTACGCATCCAAGTTGAGTACTAACTTTCTTTAGGATACCATCTTTCTCACAAATCTTCTTATCAAAGAATTTGTCTTCAAGTCTTTCTTTATCCTGGAACGTCGTCCTTTCTCTAACGGATCTTTCTAGCCTCAAAAACTTGAGCTCTACAAGAGTGCAACTGAGCCTTTGGGCTGCTTGTACGAATTTCTTGTTGGCCCACTCTTTTCGTTCCTTTAATTTTTCCTTAAGCTCTCGAGTGTAGCTAACCGCACTCATAATCGAGTGATTTTTTGGGTGATCTGGGCCGTACTTTATCCCCTCTTCAACAAGGCTAAGATATGACTCGTCTTCCTCGTCCATGCAAGCGCGTGTTCTCTTTGGTTCATTGATTTGAAAAGAATCAAGCAAACACTTTGAATTGGTTGAGGACTCCACCATTTCCCTCTTAAAAGCGGTTACAAGTTTCGACACATTTTCCTCCAAATGCGCTTCCAACTCTAGTGTAAGGTTGATTTTCTTAAACAAGTTAACATTTGGACTAGAGTCAATAGTACTCGTATTTGTATTACTATTACACGTATCACTACTAATACTCCTATATTCCCCCAAAACTGAAATCCCCTTGCCGTTAAGATTTTCAAGCAACTGGCTTATTGTGTGCTTAACTCTAGGATCTTGCGCAAATTGATCTAGTATTTCAGGAGTACAGAACATTTTCTCCTGGAATGATGAGAAATTGGTAGATAAAGGGGGGTTTACCTGTAAATTGGTTGCCATGAGAAACTTCATGGCATCAGATTTTGTCCAACTAGGGTGACCTCTTTGTGCTAAAAATATAAGCAACTCTTGCAAGTCACTTACCCTCTCTTTCCAAGTTGTTGGTACATGTTCAGAGATACAGCATTCTTGATCGATACGTCCCTCATTGATAAAAGCGATCGAATTATTCATGATATTGTTGAAAAGACTTATGCCATGAAATACATGCCCGTTGAGTACAATTGCGTTACGTGCTACTTCGTTTGTGTACCCTTTAGACACCAGCTCGTTCAAAACGCCCTCAAATAATTTTTCAACTTTGCCTCTTAATTTTTTTTCTAGCACTTCTTCATTCTTCTCCCCCCATATGCTCATATCCGTATTAATTATATTGTTGAACGGATCATTGTTCTTGGATTCGGGTTGTTGTTGTTTGTGAGCCTTGCCAGAATTTTTGGACTTGCCTTTTCCTTTGTTCTTCATTGTTTTAGAGACTAATATATACAACCTGAAATTGAACAAAACTGAAATAGAAACATCATAAAACCTTCAATTTACTATAAATTGATATATAAGAGAGGTACATATCTATACTCAAAAAATATAAATTAATAAATATTGCAACTAATTTAATAAATATCAATAAAATGAATATATTTCAATAGACATATAGTACCAACTATCATCTGAGTGAATTTGAATTCCGGTTTGGCCACAATTTCCTATATTTATATTTTTCTTTTAATTTTGAAATCCAATTTTTATTAAGTTTTAAAACATGAGCAATTAGTATTTATAACTTATTATCAAAAAAAGGTATGAATGTTATTTGTCAATAATAATTGTCCAATAGTAGGGCTAACATGATCTTTTGAGAAAATCTATGCAAAGTTTTTACATTAAGGGGTGGCAAATTTCATTATTCACATTCTTCGAAAAATAGTAATTAAAACATTCCATTGGGAGACATAAAAGTAAATTGAACTCATATATAGCTATTTCTAGATAAAAAATTATGTTCATACTTGAATTTATATATATATATATATACGGGAATGATCTAAAGAAGACCATTTATTTGGTCCTTAAATGCGGATCAATTATTTTGAGGGAGTAAATGGATGAATTTTTTTATGAAACTTGATGAAGATGATATCCATGATTTAGATCATCCCCACCAAATTTCATCAAAAAATTCGACCGGAAAGTGAGTTAGCTAAACATCTTAAATTTTAATGGTTAGAAACGCACATATATATATCGATATTTTATTTAACCATCTTCCCGATTGAATTTTTCAATGAAATTCGGTGGTGGTGATCTACTAATTATGAAGATCATATTCACGGAGTTTCATCAAAAAATTCATTTATTTACCCCCTCTGAATGATTGGTCTGCATTAAGGACCAAAAGGTTGGTCCTCTTAAGATCATTCCCCTATATATATGTCTAGGTTTGCATTTTTCTTCATATCTAGAAAACAAAAAGTCTGATACAAAGAACTTTAAATTAAATATGTTACCGATTCTTATCTACTTTAAATTAAATTTCCCATGATTATACAACTTTAAATCGATAAAGATTTCAATGTTTACTTTGCATATGTATGTTTTTAACTACACCGAAGGAGGAAATTAAATCGAATTGAAATTAAGTAGAACAAATAGATGTGGTACAAAGAAACAACCTTTTTCCAAATCTAGACTAGTCTTGATGTGAATTTCATATATATATATATATATGTATAAAGTGCATTTTTGGTACGGATCAATCCTTTCTAGCGATGATTTTTTGTTGTTAAAACATTGGGGAGATGTTTTTAGAGGCGAAAAACCGTCAAAAAACGGCCAGTCCTTATAGACCGACCCGCACTTGAAATTTTTCGTATATATATAAAGTGTTTCCAAGGACATATCAAGAAAGAGACATCATACCTATAGGCGTGCAAATACCAACCACAGACATATACATAGAGAGAGGTGGACAAAACAAGACAAATAAATGAACAAAATTAGATATGAGATATAGAAACTTGCCGATTGAGTGATATTAAGAATATTCTGATGAGTCGCCGATGAACGGTAAATGTATCTATGAAAGATATATGTATTTCAAGTGAGAGGGGCAAACAAAGATGTGTGCATTTATGTGAAGATATAAAAGTATAAAACTTAATACTTCGTTGAAATAAATAGAAAGCAATTACACTTGTCAGCCATATCATTATACACGGTACATATGGTAAGTCGTAAGTGCAGCATCTGTCAGTCATGCATGAATGAATATAATAACAAGAGAAAAGGTGAAAGTGCGAAGGCTGATGATGCAACAATACTATTGTGGGGTCCACCTAAAAAAAGACAGTCAGTTATTGTTCAAGGGTCCCTATATCTGTAGATACCCCATTTCGTGACCCTCGCATAACTCTAACTTTCAACATCGTGCCTTGAGATCAGAACTTACTAGGTCGCTTGAAAAACCCGAACGACGATCTATTGCATAAAATGTCTAATAGGGGAAGCTTTGGGCCCAACATAAGGCCCTTTGGTGTCACACCCTTATGTTTGATCTTGTTTATATTTGGATTCAATTTCTTGATTTAGGTCCAATAGTATATTGATTTAGGAGGAGAGTTAGTGGCTTTTTTCCAAGCTTTTTAATGCTGCACATGAGCTCCCCTTTTTTGCTTCTTCTTGTTGTTATTGTTGTTGTTTTGCCCATATATATTCCTTTCATTTCAGTACATCAATGTAAGTCCCATTGTTGTGCGACAATTTCATCATGTAAGGTCCAAATTTATGAGAACTTGTTATTTAGTTGGGTTTATTCTGATGCCAAACAAGTTTTTCGATTGTAGTATTGCTCAGTATTGTTGATTATCTAGATATGCATGTTCAATGGAGATAGCCACAGTTAACAGAGTCTGAATAAGAATTTGGATCATTAGGATCAAGGTAAGTCAAGTAAGTGGTTAGTCAGATTCAAAATCCTAGTAGCGATGTATTTAAAAATATTATTTATTTATTTAATAATAATACTAACAACAATGATAAAGAATGCTGAATAAGATTAATTATTCATTTATTCATTTATTACAGCAATAGTGAAATCAATCTAAGGAATTACAAATTGGAACATATCAATCCTCATCGTCATCCTTATTTTCCTTATCATCGCTTAACACGTCATTGTTAAACCCTTTTGCATCGTCCTCATCATCATCGTTCTCGTCATCATCATCGTGATCAGGAACATCCACTCATGGTAGATCACCAAGTTTGATGGTGAAACTAGAGATATGAATGTAAGTCGTGTGATGCTCTTGATAGAGTTCTTGTACTTCAAATTGTGGAATGGAGGTTTCATCCCCTGCAAGTGTGCTATCATTATACGTACCTCTGTGTGACATTACATTAATGACGTTCCAATCCGCACCTGCCAATGGATCATTTACATAAAACACTTGTCTTGCTGTCTTGGCAAGAATAAATGATATATCCTTATACTAACCAGTCGAAGTGTTCACTGACAAAAGATCATGATCTAACTTTGTACTATCGGAATCTTTAGGGTCAGTGTTGTACCATTTACACTCGAACAACACCACTGGCATGCCTTCTGCATACTTTAGCTCGACAACTGCCTCAAGAATCCCATAGTATGGAATGTCATCCGCTACTACCATCACTCCATTATTCTGAGTCTTTCGGTTCTGGTCTCGCTACCATGTGACAAACTTGATGCCGTTTACGTCACATTGTGAATAGATGGTGTAACTCTGAGGGCAGCTAGCCAAAAGGTGTAGTTCTTGCTTGGAATGAGGATCAGCGGTACTTTGCAAGTAAGACATCTACAAAATAATGGTCATGTATGGAGCTATTTTTTCAATTCAGCTTGATGACCTTCAATGAATGGTTCTGCTTCATCACAGTGCTCTATCACACACCAGTGAGCCACTGCAAGTTCTTCTTTACTTAACCCGACATTTGTGACGTAACCATTGGGCATCACAAGGTTGGAAACAACAGAGATGTTCCATTGAGGTGCATCGAGGATGACTGCATCTTGTGGGGCGTTAGGATCACCCAGGATTTTCATAGTGGGGTTTATGGAATGATCGATACTACTACTAGTACCAGCCAAATGTTTTTGTAGATATACCTACCTTGGGTCCCATAACAAAAGTATGTTTGAAGCTTCGTCGTGTTGGTCCTATTTAGTATACTTCTCCATAATACCATTACCGGTCAAGTGCTTATACATCTCGTTCACATTAAGTCGCCTTTTATGGTTGCAACACTTTTTGCAAGATCACTTGTACAATTCGGTTGGTTCATTAGTATTTTGTACTACAAACTCCAAGAATTTGAGTACGTACCCCCAGAATGAGGGGTTCGATCCTCTGCAGCACTACATCCAACTCTTATCCATGTTCCCTATTATTTATTAACGAAATATATGTACATAATTATATATATACATATATATGTATATATTATTTATTATAACAATTTATATTATATAATTTTCTTTTATATATTAATATAATTTTCTAATAAATATTTATATATAATATAAATATATATAATAATAAATAAATATAGTATTATTCATAATATTATATATATATATATATATATTAAACTAACACTAAAACTACATTTTAACACTAATTAACTCAACCTAAGTACTATGAAAACAAAATTTAGTAATAAATTAAGATGAATGAGAAAGATTATACTAAATTTAGTAACAAATTAATTTAGTAACAAATTAAGATAAATAAGAGGCAAGAACAAAGCCTTTGGTGATGGAAATGGTGATTTTCACCTCAAAATGGCCTCTCCTCCGAGCAAAATGCATTCTAAGAAAAGGCCATGTACTTAACTAAAAGCAAAAACACTTAGGCGACTGAGAATGCATTGTCAGTCGCCTAATTGAGATCTTAAGTGTCTGACAATGTGCAAACTCAGTCTCTTAAGCAGTCTGGTCAAAGTCCTTTGACTTTGACTAAAAACTGTCGGTGGAAGCTTTTAAGCGACTAACATATGGATCTCGGTCACTTAAGTGTAGTCACCTAAGGTCTCTTAGGCGACTAACAAAGGGTGGTCGCTGAAGTATTATTGCTTAAAAGACTCATAAGCGACTAATTAACTCTATTCGCTTAAGCATATTTAAGCGACAGACTGTAATGTTAGTCGGTTAAGAAGTGTTCATAATATTATATATATATATATATATATATTAAACTAACACTAAAACTACATTTTAACACTAATTAACTCAACCTAAGTACTATGAAAACAAAATTTAGTAATAAATTAAGATGAATGAGAAAGATTATACTAAATTTAGTAACAAATTAATTTAGTAACAAATTAAGATAAATAAGAGGCAAGAACAAAGCCTTTGGTGATGGAAATGGTGATTTTCACCTCAAAATGGCCTCTCCTCCGAGCAAAATGCATTCTAAGAAAAGGCCATGTACTTAACTAAAAGCAAAAACACTTAGGCGACTGAGAATGCATTGTCAGTCGCCTAATTGAGATCTTAAGTGTCTGACAATGTGCAAACTCAGTCTCTTAAGCAGTCTGGTCAAAGTCCTTTGACTTTGACTAAAAACTGTCGGTGGAAGCTTTTAAGCGACTAACATATGGATCTCGGTCACTTAAGTGTAGTCACCTAAGGTCTCTTAGGCGACTAACAAAGGGTGGTCGCTGAAGTATTATTGCTTAAAAGACTCATAAGCGACTAATTAACTCTATTCGCTTAAGCATATTTAAGCGACAGACTGTAATGTTAGTCGGTTAAGAAGTGTTCATAATATTATATATATATATATATATATATATATTAAACTAACACTAAAACTACATTTTAACACTAATTAACTCAACCTAAGTACTATGAAAACAAAATTTAGTAATAAATTAAGATGAATGAGAAAGATTATACTAAATTTAGTAACAAATTAATTTAGTAACAAATTAAGATAAATAAGAGGCAAGAACAAAGCCTTTGGTGATGGAAATGGTGATTTTCACCTCAAAATGGCCTCTCCTCCGAGCAAAATGCATTCTAAGAAAAGGCCATGTACTTAACTAAAAGCAAAAACACTTAGGCGACTGAGAATGCATTGTCAGTCGCCTAATTGAGATCTTAAGTGTCTGACAATGTGCAAACTCAGTCTCTTAAGCAGTCTGGTCAAAGTCCTTTGACTTTGACTAAAAACTGTCGGTGGAAGCTTTTAAGCGACTAACATATGGATCTCGGTCACTTAAGTGTAGTCACCTAAGGTCTCTTAGGCGACTAACAAAGGGTGGTCGCTGAAGTATTATTGCTTAAAAGACTCATAAGCGACTAATTAACTCTATTCGCTTAAGCATATTTAAGCGACAGACTGTAATGTTAGTCGGTTAAGAAGTGTTTAAGCGACTGATGGAAAAAAGTCAGTCTCTTAAGATGATTTATGGCCAAGTACAACAACACCCCCATTCACATTACCCACATAAAAAAATAAGTTTAAGTCAAAATAAATAAAGTAAGAACGTGTACCATTGTTGTACATGGGGCTACCAAGCACAGGTTTTATGGATGTAGCTACCATTTAAGTAAGATTATACACAATTTTTTACATGGAAGTACCAATTATGTGACGCCTTAAACCCCGTTACGAGATTTTCACCTCCGGGACCTGGTTAGTCACGTATGCCATGCGCGATAGTGGGTTTAAAATGTAGATTTCACTTTACAAAAACTTTTCTTTAGTGACATTTTAGAAAATTTCAGCATGTGGAGTTTGTTTAAGTAACAAACCAACCTGTAATAATCAAAATCATTTTCATGTAAATATATCCACTCCATATTTAAAATCATTCATACAAGCTTATTTTAAATGACATTTACACATCAAATTCAAAGTCCAATTCTTATTAGAAAGTTCATATTCGTCTTTGATTATTACAGGTTGGTTTATATTCGTCTTTGATTATTAGAAAGTTCACATTTACACATCAAATGACATTTACACAATAACATTTATCAAGATCACCATCACATTCGTCTTTGTATCGTGTCGGTATCATCCGAGACATAGTCTCTTTATTCTCAATAATCTACCGTATGTATCTTAATGACCAACATAACCTTGATAATCACAATGGTACAAGTAATCATTCAATTATGTCTGCATTTTGTGGCCTTTCACCCACGTGACAACAGGGCCTCTCGTTAGTTTTCGTATTCTCAATATTCAACCATAGTACTAATAATTGTCCAAGCGTCATCAGGTCTGCATTTTGTAGCCTTTCACCCACGCAATAGTAGGTACTCCCGTTAGTTTTTGTGCACAGTTTCGGGTCTTGCACCCAGGAGACAGGGCCCCAACTTTCAGCCCTATCCAATGAGACCACACTTGGGACCGATTAATGGACTACTACCATTTTACTATCATATTTTATATCTACATAAGATATCAGCAAGGAATTGCACAATATACATATTACCCATTCACATAAGCCATCTTATATCATAATAACAATATGATGATGATGATGATGATGATGATGATAATAATAATAATAATAATAATAATAATAATAATAATAATAATAATAATAATAATAATAATAATAATAATAATAATAATAAGCATCACTCGTTTATATGGCACCAATAAAATGATTTACATTAGGGAATTTATCATTATTCATACAGATGTATATAGCAAGCCCTCATATGTATACGATCACACCATCGTACGTCATTCATTCATTGTTACTATAGGCTTCGTTATCACACCCCTCGCTCCTCACCTTATCGTTACGGTGTTAGTCTTATCTATGGCCCACTAGTTCGTTATCGGTACTTTAGATCTCATTATATGTGTCATATGTGTAACACTAAAGTCATATACATTTAATCAAAGTTCTCATGTTATATTATCAAGTTAAGCATTGGTTTTCATGATTCTTAGATACCTGGTACTCTCACCGTTCATCGGTCTCAAGTGAATATGGCTATGACAACCACACCATACCAAACTTACGTTAGTGGTATTTCTAAGGTATATCGAGGTTGTGTTCTCATCGCTAATTCTAACAATGGCCTACATAAGGCATTAAGCTCAAAATACATTATATAACGTGCTGCCTTTTTGGGTTTTTGGTACAAACCCTATAAATAATGTTCTATACTTACAGCCAAAGGCGTGTTTAGGCATATCTACCATTAGTAACCCATAATCACTCATTTACTAAGCATAAATCCCAAAACCCCTAATTTCTACTTCATGCGTATAACTACAAGATGGTTTTTGTACGAATTGCTATGTATATGAGGTAAATCATGGATCTACATATTGAATCATGCAATTGAAGTTATATTATATCAAAACCAACCCTGAATTGAAGCTTTATTTGGCCCAAATCCCATGGTATGCAAACAACCTAAGTTATTCAAAAAAAATACCCAATTTGAGTAAAAAAATTTAACGCAGCAAGTAATTGTTTGAAAGGTAAGTTAAATAGTAGTGTTCCCACCTTAGAGAAGCCAAATCTTGAAGTCGACAAAGTGTAGATACCAAATTGCGAAACCCTAACTCGAGCTAAAGCAACAATGAAAGATGATGGAGGTTGAAGATGATGAATAGTGATAGGGAAGGAGGTTTGGAAGGTTTGGAGCACTCTTAGGTGTGGGATGAGAGATGTGTAGAAATCTCCTCACAAACCCTCACAAATGAGCTCTCACCTCTCTCTAACTCTTCTCTAGTGTGTAGCTCAAAAATGGGACAAAAGGGGGTGTAAAGAATGCTTCAAAACACTCAAAACGAGTCTAGATTTGCTACCGGACCGATCTTCAAAAAGGCCAGACTAGTCCACGCTTTTAATTTTTGTGCTTTGGCGCACTGCTCGTAATTCGGTCATAACGTTTTGTTTGGGACTCCGATTGGGGTGATCTTTATGTCCACGGAAAGTTAATTCGAAGATCTACAACTTTTTAAAAGGAAGTTTCTCCAAATTATGGATGGATAATTCTCAAAAATTTACCGAAGACAGCGCTCTGCAGAAACTCTACCAAACATCAGATTTCACTAACCGGCCTACTTCGCACGATGTTTTGATCAACGAGGAGTATGAATTAGCTTTTAGTCAAAACCAAAGTTGTAGAATGGCTCAAAATCTAGACATAGGTGTAAACAGGGACTTAATCAGATAAGAAACGAAGAAGTTACGATCGCTCAAAATTAGCTAAGATCAACAAATCACATGAAATCGAAACACATGATTTACATGCTAATGTCAATTCGGACCACCCGAATCATGAAACGACTACTCATGCGAGTATGAGTCCATTAATATAACTAACAGAAGATGCCAGAATGCTACAAAACTCCACAAATTGAGATTTGACCACCCAAGGTGAAATCAGAGAACAAACGAAGGCAAATTCAGTGAAATGGAAGAGCGGGGTATTGTGAGTTATATAAATGGTAGGTACTAATTCAATGACATAAACTATGCCGGCCATGAGGAGATATTTCTTAAGGAGATAAAATATGCCGGTGGTAGTTTTAATTTTGGAAAAAAAAACAACACCGATGATTGATTTTTTTAGAGTGAGAAACTATGCAGGTGGCGGGGTTGAAGTGTGGAACTTTAGGGAGAGAAAGTGACATGAGAAGAGAGAGGACAACGCTGGTTGGGGTGAGTGGGACTACAATGGGTTTAGTATTAAAATTTAGAGATATATGGTAATGAGAGAAATATATATACAGTGGTGGTGTATTTTCCGGTGGAGGTAAAAGGTGGTGAAAAGGGTCCTTAAGAGGGATAATATGTAGTAAAACATTAAACAAAAAGATGGGTGAAATGAATGAAAACAGGGTAAAATATCGAGCTTAAGGCTTGAAGGTAATTTTAGGTAATTCCAAATGTGAATAGTGTTTATTGTCACTTTTGTAAATTTTTTATGCATATTTGATTCAAAGTGAAAAGCCAAACAAAAACAAAGACACTTTTGTAATTACATATTCCACATGAGAAATAAATGTAATTTACGCTTTCTAATATGTACTGATTAGGATGATATTAGCAAATACTCCTTCCTTATCATTTTCCTTTTCTAGCATATCGCAAATTAAGTTTCCAATTTTCCAGGAAAGAAAGTAGTTTTGCTTTATCTCCTTGTTGACTCGACTCACCGGTGCCAGTTACAACTCACAAATGGTTGAAAAAATAAGAAAAGGAAATTTCTAAAACCTTAACTATTAACACTTTTTAGCACTCTAGCAGGAATCAATCCGACCACTTATTATTGTACTATCATAACAACCACACACATTCCATTCATCAATATCAACAAGTTAAATTTCGCAGTCCCTCTAATAAAGAAATTTGTGTGTTTGGAATCCTCGTACTTCTTTTCCTTGGACTTCCACTTGTACCTACAAAAAAATTCCAAAATAGCTTGGTGAGCCAAGTTAAACAAGGTACAAGCAAGGACACCCAAATTAACCACTATTGGGACTACACTTCCAAATTTACCAAATGCTTTTATTCCTTAAAATTTACTAAACAATATACCTTAAATATACCTTAAGAACAAAGTGCTTCATCTTTATCCAATGATTAAAATTTAACTAGCATATATGAGAAAAAAAAATGTTGCATTATATGAAACTAACAAGAAATGGTTAATATATTGAACTAACCAATGAGCCATACTACATTTACGTGCTCGACCCGTAAATACAAATTCTCTCTTCTATCAGGACTTTGCTATATAGGCACATACCTGCAAATTCGCTCCACTCGTTGCAATTAACACATGTCACCTGATGAGCACAAGGTAAAAAAAGAACCAAAGCTTCGCTCTTTGAGCAAGCTAAGCATTTCCTACTTTCAAAACCTTCCTTTGTGGAAGAATCTTGTAAAGCGAGTGGCTCAAGAGGCATTGCATCCGTAAATATGTCAACATTAAATGCGTGTGTCCTCGATGTTCCTTCAAATAGTAGACGCGATGAATCACCAGACCTTTTAATACCAGATAATTCTTCCTCCGGCCTTCGTTTGTCATCCTTCATAAGCTGAAAGTCTATCTCCAATTTCTGGCTCAACGTTGCTTGATTCCTTTTAATATCAACTTCTACTGCTTTATTTAACTTATTTTCTTCTGAGACTCGAACAGTGATTAACTCCTTTTGCTTCAGCTCCTCCCTCAAGTTTTCCTGTAATTAGTAATTTGTAATTGTAAATCATTTCTAAACTCCATCTCCCCCCCCCCCTTCAAATTTGAGGGTAACAAATTGGTGATCTTACAAGTTCCAATAAAAAGAAAAGAAAAAGAGTTGAAATAAATATTTCAGTGCAAAAACGATTTTGCACTAAATGCGAGTGCAATCTTTAGAAATATTTCACTGCAAAATCAATTTTGCACTAAATTGGGTATGGCTAGGAATGCAATTCATAACCAGCATTCAGTAATTATATTGGAGATCTTTGTTGATAAAGGAGATTGAACTACGAAAATTGCGTGAGTAGAACTGAATTACAAATCGTGTGAGAGGAGTGAGAGGTTGATGGCATAACTCGTAATTAACCAAAAAAGAAAGGGTTTTTTCTTAACTTTAGTAAGACACTTGTCACTTTTATATTAATTGTCCTTAATTTATAATAGTAATATAAGGTGTCTTGTTATTGGTTTTAATTTTGTAGGATGCCCTTTAAACCCATTGCCCCTTTTTTTTAATTTTGAAATCCGGTTTTATTGAGTTTAAAAACATGAGCAATCAATAGTAATTAGTATTTATAATTTATGATAAAAAAAGGAATGTATGTCATTTATCACTAATAATTGTCCAATAGTAGGGGTAACATGATCTTTTGAGAAAATCTATGCAAAGTTTTTAAATTAAAGGGTGGAAAATTTAATTATTCAAATTCTTTGAAAAACAGTAATTAAAACATCCATCGGGCAACAAAAAAGTAAATTGAACTGATATATAACTATTTCTAAATAAAAAAATTATGTTCAGCATATATATAGAGAGAGAGTTATACTATAAAAATCGATTTTCCCACTTTAACAAAAAAAAAAGGGATAACCATTTAAAGGGGTTAATTAATAAAAAAAATATGAAAATTTGTAGAGATGATCACCTCCACAAAAATTTATAAAAAAATTCAACCTAGAAGCAGGTGTTTGAAAAATTGATATATGTACATTTTCGACTGTTAATTTTTTTTTATAATCATCTCACCTACTTCTAGATATGCATTTTCATAATAGAAAACAAAGGTCTAATACAAAGAACGTTAAATTAGATATGTTACCAATTCTTATCTACTTTAAATTAAATTTCACATGATTATACAACTTTAAATCGATAAAGATTTCAGTGTTTACTTTGCATATACGTGTTTATAACTAGACCGAAGGGGAAAATTAAATCGTATTGAAATTAAATAGAACGAATAGATGTGGTACAAAGGAACAACCTTTCTCCAAAATCTAGACTAGTCTTGATGTGAATTTCAAATATATATATATATATATGAGTTAGGCCATAAAGAAGGATTATATCTCTTTAACAAAAAGAATAGATAATTATTTAGATGGGTAAATCGATGAATTTTTTTTACGAAAATTTGTATATATGATCTATATAGTGATTAAATCACATCCACAAAAATTCGAAGAAATATTCAATCTAGAAGTGGGTGTTTTGAAAAATTGATATATATGCACATTTTCGGCTGTTAAAATTTTTGATGATAATCTCACCCACTTTTAGGTTGAATTTTTTTATAAAATTTGGAAGAGGTGATCTAATCATAATATATATCATCTATACAAAATCTTTTAAAAAAAATTCATTCAATTACCCCTCCAAATGACCATCCATTCTTTTTGTTAAAGAGATGGAATCCTTCTTTATAACCTAACTCTCTCTCTCACACACACACACACATATATATATATAATGTTTTCAAGGACATATCAAGACATAGACATCATACGTATAGGTTCACACACACCAACTACAGACATATATATATAGAGAGAGATGGACTAAATGAGACAAATAAATGAACAAAATTAGATATGAGATTTAGAAACTTGCCGATTGAGTGATATTAAGAATATTCTGATATGAGTTGCCGATGAATGGTAAATTTATCTCTGAAAGATATATATAGATCAAATAAGAGGGGGAGACATAGATGTGTGCATTTATGTGAAGAGATAAAAGTATAAAACTAAATACTTCGTTGAAATAAATAGAAAGCAATTACACTTGTCAACCATATTAATTATTATACACGGTACATATGGTAAGTGGGAAGTGCAACATCTATCAATCATGCATGAATGAATATAGTGCAAAGACTGATGACACAATAATACTATTGCGGGGTCCATCTAAAAAAGGACTGTCAATTATTGTCCAAAGGTGCCTGCATTTGTAAATACCTCATTTCGTGACTCTCGGATAACTATAACTTTCAACATTGTACTTTGAGTTCAAAACTTACTAGGTCGCTTGAAAATCCAAAAAAACCAATCCATTGCATAAAATCTCCAATAGGGGAAGCTTTGGGCCCAAAATAAGGCCCTTTTGTGTCACACACTTATGTTTGATCTTGCTTATATTTGGATTCATTTTCTTGATTTGGGCCCAATAGTATATTGGTTTAGGAGGAGAGTTACTGGCTTTTAGCCAAGCTTTTCAAGACAACACGTCCGTGAGCTCCTTCTTCTTCTTCATTTTTTTTTTTTTGTTGTTTCGTTTTGACCATATATTCCTTTCATTTTCGTACGACAAGGCAGGGACCATTTTCGTGCGATAATTTCATCATGTAAGGTACGTCCAAATTTATGAGGACTTAGTATTTAGTTGGATTTATTCCAACGCCAAACAAGTTTTTCGATTGAATATTACTTAATATCATTGATTAACCGAATATGCATGTTCAATGGAAGATATACATCGTTACTAATGTCATAATCAAAATTTGATTCATTAGGATCAAGGTAAATTGGGTAAGCGGCTAGTTAGATTCAAAATCCTAGTGCGGTGTATTTAAAATCGATAAAAATGGATTTTTGAACTAATTAAGCTTGTTTGTATTTTGATTTTACGCCAGATTTGAACTTCACCTATAATATTAAGTGTTTAAATGTTTCCCAACAAAGTAATGCTGGAGGGACCGTGCTCGAACACTTAATAGGAAGAATGACCAAAATTTTATAAGGCAAAATACATTGAGGACTGGAGTACTGGTATAGAAGTTTATATTGTCATATTTATGGGTCCTGAATACTCTGAAAAATCTTCTAAGGGCTGGCGTACCGGTATGGAGCATTTTTATTAAATACTGGCATGCACGTTGATTTCTTAACTTAGTTCTCAAGCAACTAGCGTACTAGTATGGGCCTGTTTTCCTTAATATTGGCACGCAATGTGGCATAAAATTTAGGGTTTATTGTTTACACAAACTTAAGTAGTGGCTATTTGAACTAGGGTTTAGTACTCATTTAATTTCTATATAATCTGAGCTAAGTATCCAACCTCCGTAATCGATTTTTTCATCTCTAAAAAGCTTTTCGAAAGATCACATCTAGTTTAGATATTGTACACCCATAGCTAGGGTTTTGAGTGTAGCATACCTCTTCTTGCTAAGAACAATATTTGATCCCATAAGCAACATCTTCAAGTAAATACAGAAAGATGTGATTCAAATGGCTAACGGCACAAGTAAGCAAATCCACTGAAGAACTTGGATCGTAATCGTGGCAAACAAGGACTATGAATAGGCGGCTACATAGGGCATAACAATGGGGCATTTACCGATACAATTGGCAAGATGGAGCCAACTAGCTCAAGTATACAAACGAGGTCGTTGTAAAATTGCTGGAGGATACATTGGACGGTTATGCAGTTGAAAGTGTGATAGAGCAGAGCGACACGTGTAACATTGTAAGTTCAAGTCTTTGTTTTTCTAATTGTTCTTATTTATAGTGGATTATTATCGGTTGATTCTGAGGATTAGTTCTACGCAAGTAAGGTTATCTTGTTAGATATTGGTGTTGTGTTACTGTTCTATATATGTTTTATATTGTTATATCTGCTTCCGCATGCTAGATAAGAACAATGAATTTTTGGAATTAAAATTTATTAGATTTAGGTTTAATTCCTTCATTCTCATCACTCTAAAGGAAATTAAATTTTGAAATAAAATTGATAATTGACTTAGGTCTCTCCAAACCTTTCAATTGGTATTATAGAGTGTTCCTTTAATTTATTAGGGTTGATCCACTGGGTCATACTTGATTCTTGTGATGTTCAAAACTTACCAAGATTTTTAATCAGATTCCCTTAAGGGTGTTAGAGTGATATACTAAAAGCCGTGATTTTATTATTATTGGTTTTGATATATAGACTTGGTTTTGCTGTTTTAATGAGAATCTTTATGGGCGATGGTTGCATTATATTATTTATTTAAATATTATGCATGTGTGTGTCTTTTATTCCATATAGTAGATGATTTGGTGTGTATAGTATAGCTTACACACAGAGGATCATATCTGTTGTGCCCGCCAGCACTCGGGTAGGGCCCGGGGCACCAACCGGGCCCGTCGGTCCGCGCACATAGTAACGATATTGTCCCCAACTTAAATACCTTTGGGCCACAAGTGTGGGGTTTTAACTTAAAAGGCCTCGTTACTATGTGGAGACTCTCCCCCATTTATATACCCATGTTAAGTTCTACAATTTTTCCATGTGGGATCAATGGTTTTGAGCCAACCATTCTCAACAATCTCCACCTTGGATCAAACCAGTCCACATTGGCTCTACCTTGGACTAATACCGGTCCGGCTCCACCTAGACCTATACCATAGTCCACCAAGAATCCACCTTTGAACTGTCCATCTAGGTCACCACTCAACAATGTCCATTCGCAAGATCGTCCACCTTTTTAGTTAATGCACACATCTCGAGGTACACCCTATTTCACCTTACTCGAAGAACATGCACAACCACCTTGATAGCAGCACCCCGGGTCTATTTCACCTTACTCGAGGAACCTGCACAACCACATTGATAGTAGCACCCCAGGTGTATGTAAGCTATAGCGACTCCACCCCCGGCTTCTCTGAGTCTAACTCCACCATAGGCTCCACCAAGTCCAACTACCGGGACGCTTTTTGTAGCGGCTTATCACCTTAGGCTCAACCGAGTTCTTCCGACTCCACCAAGTCTAACTACCGGCACTGCTTCACAAGTCCGTGGATTCACCATCGACTCTGATACCAATTGTTGTGCCCACCGGCACTCGGGTCGGGCTTGGGGCACCAGCCGGGCCCGTCGGTCAGCGCACATAGTAACGATATTGTCCCAACCTTAAACACGTTTGGGCCACAGGTGTGGGGTTTTAACTTAAAAGGCCTCGTTACTATGTGGAGACTCTCCCCCATTTATATACCCATGTTGAGTTCTATAATTTTTTCATGTGGGATCAATGGTTTGAGCCAACCATTCTCAACAATATCATCGGTTCTTGTGGAATATAAGTTCATTGGTTCACAGTCTTAGATGGAATTGGACAACCATCAGTAGGATTGTAGTACAAGTTTTAGTCGTTTATCTTGACTACAGAAAACGGTACAGTTTTAACTTGTTGCGCTAGTACACTTTGTGTGTATTGAACAGGACCAATTTGGGTTAATTGTTTTTATACTGACTATATAAAACAATTTAAAATTCCATAGTTATTATGATTACTTATGCTCTTACTCTTGAAATAATTAATAGACATATATATGTAGTGTTTGTTATTTTGACTTATTAAAAGTGAGATTCATTTATGGATCAATAATCTTCGTGAATTGGATGGCAACACTATATGTATGATGAATATTAATTATTGACGGAATCCACGTCCCAGTATAGGTATTGATGATAACCCCTTGATAAGCTTATAAGTTTTGATCATGTCAAACTCTGCAGGTGGATTATGTTAATCCGACATGTCAAATAAGTTAAGTGGTACGCTCAAGGATTAAGAAGTCATTTAAATATAATTGTCAGTAATTTAATTTTAAATGACGGTTATCTGAAATCTTAACGTGAGGAGAATAATAAGTATTTAATAACAAGGAGCTCGAAATATAATTTTGAGATAAAGACGGGAGTGCAATTATAATTCTTTAGTGGTGTGAATTATAATTTATGGAAGGAATCAATTCTTAGTCGAAATAGGATTCCGGTTTTCCATAGTAAGCCCAAACACTTATTTCTCCTGAAGGTCCCTATTGTAGCCTTACATATATGCTAGCCTTACCTCTTTTCTCGACACATATAGTTCTCACGAATTTAGGGTTTGTGCCGAAGAGAGTAGAGAAGGAGATCTTGGTGATACCGCAGCCCACACTCGGTATAGGATTGCACGGCGAAAGGAATACGATAGAAAATCTTGAGGTTTTATCGAGCCCGTGTTCTCGATTCGTCTCCACCAACCCCTATTCGTGCTAAGACGAGATCAAACCAGAGAGATCTTGAAGGAAAAATCCGATTCCGCACTAGGGTTTTACATAAAAATTTTGTTCTGTCTATACGCAATATTAAACAATTCTGGAACTAAGTTTTTATCAAAGGGAGTACAACATTGATGGACTTAAACAAGTTTAGCATCAATTTGTGTAATTGACCTTTTTGAACTTATTAATCAGGTAGTTTAATCGGCTTACCAAGCCTCAAATGTTTAATCTAGCTGTTCTACCAGACTTATGGCATTTGTGCTCTTAAAGGAGTTCTTTGGTTTGCAAATTGCCCTAGGGGAAGACTTGCGTTCAGATAAGTGTTTCTTGTAAACAAACTTTTTTTTATTCAATAATATGGTCGACAAAGACAAGGGCCATTTGCCATGGCCTTACAAAATTGCACTATGGTAATACTTTCTCAGATATATATATATATATATATATTACTTAGATTTTGAATATCTTTCCCTCTTGATCTCATACATAATAAGCACCAGTTCCAGTGGTCCAGCCACTATATAAGGCCCTTTCTAATTTGCCCCAAGCTTGCCATGAGTTGGATCAAATATTAAACCTATATTATTTATGCCCTACTTCTATTTGGACAAACTCTGTTGATAATTTGCTAGCCAAATTAGAGTTATTTTCTTTTTTTCATCGGCAAAGTCCAAAGCTTTCTCCAAAGTTGCATCATTGCCTCCAGTTTCGACTTGAATTGCTTTGAGTGTAAGGAGGTTAACTTTGAAAGGGATCACAACCTCTGTGCCTTAGGCCAATGAGTAAAGTGTTTCCCTAGTTGAAAGACGTGAGGTTGTTTAAAATGCCTAAAGCATAAGAGGCAACTCTTTGACCCATCTTCCTTTGGCATCTTCCAATCTTATTTTCAATCCCTCTATGATGACCTTGTTTGAAACTTCAACTTAACCATTCATCTGAGGGTGAGCCACATTAGAGAAGCTTTACCAAATTTCAAATTTTTCGTAAAATTAAGTGATATTTCTACTTTTGAATTGAGTTCTATTGTCTAATATCAGCATCTTCGGGATTTTAAAACGAGTCACTATATTTTCCTATAAGAAAGTCTTCACATTCGAATCAATTAAATTGACCGAATGTACTGCTCTCACCCACGTAGTGAAGTAGTCAATGGCCTCCAATAATAATTTTCTTGAACCAAAAGCCTTCGAAAAAGGCCTAATGACGTCTAACCCCTATTATATGCAAACGGCCAAAGGCTGTTAAAGGATGCAGCTTAGTTCCTGGTTTATGGATGATCGGTGCATGCTTTTGACAGTTATCACACTTTTTGGTGTAGGCCAAAGCATTTATTTACTTTGTAGGGCCACCAATATCTTTGGCTCCTTGTTCGATGGGCTAATGATTGCCCACCACTATGACTGCCACAATTACCCTCATTAAGCTCAAAAAAGACACCTTGTACTTTCTTGGGATGCACACACCTTAGGTATGGGCCAAAGAATGATCTTTTATACAACTTTTGATCTAGAAACAAACGATATCGACTAGCCTAAGCTCTAATATGATGAGCTTCACCACTATTAGTAAGTAGGCTTCAATCTCTGAGGTAATGAATGTTTCGGTCCATCCATTAAACTCCCAAGTTAGCTTCAACAACAAAAACAGTAATGTAATCTTGATCAGCATCGATGCTTGGTCTAGGTAAGAACTCCGCATCAATGGTTCTTTTCATATTAGATTTAACAACGGAGGCAAGGGTCTCTAAGGCGTCGGCATGGCTAGTGCTTGTTCGAGTAAACCTTTTGATGAAGACCGAGTTAAAGCTTCTGAACAATATTTAGTCTAGTCTTGTGTTTGCTTCCATCCTCATATTCCTGGCAGCATGCTCGGTAGTTAGTTGATTGGCTACTAACTGAGAGTCACAGTGGATGACCAAATTTTGCACGCTGAGTAACTTGGCCTTCTTTAAACCCATAATCAAGGCCCCTATTTGGTGGGTGTTTTTTTTCAAAATTTTAAAAACTCAACTTAAAATCAACTTTACTTTTACACTTCCCAAAATTTATTTTACTTTACTTTCTCTCTTTGAAAAAACTTTTAAAACACCATAACTTTAAATCCAAAAATCAAAATTAGATAAAGAATATATATATTTGAATCCTACTCATCAAGATCTATAAAATAAGATCCATTGTGACTATTTTTTGAATTTTTTTATAAGATTTTTTAGTTGGTTAAAAAAAAAAAACTCAAACAAAAACCAAATTCACTTTTCAACATACTTCCAAATTCTACCAAACACCAAATTTTAAAAACTCAACTCAAAATATCAATCAAACATCACCCAAGGCTTCATATTCAAATTCATTGTCTAGGTTTGCTCTTCTTGAACATCATTTTACTTGACAATTGGATCTAGACTTTCCTGAACCTCAGCATCATCTATTTCCATCATCTATATATCTTCTTGCTCCTCAATCAGAGTAGTTGGCTGGCCGACTGGTATAATTATGCCTTCATGTTGCCCCTTAATTGGACCAGTTAGGCTATTAATAAATTCGGCATTGAAGTCGGCAAGTACAAGGCCTTTAATTTCATTTCTTGGTTCATACTTGATATGGAATCAACCGAGTTCCACTGACCATTTTTCCATTTGACCATGTTAATGAGATCGGCGCAAAAAGGCTTTCATAGAAGTGGAAGTCAATACTTTGATTTGGTGAGCATCAAAATAATAACGTAGTCGTCTAGAAGCAATTACAAAGGCAAGAACAAGTTTTTCTATTCATAAGTAATTAGCTAGATGCCTACCAGGCTCTTACTAACATAATAAGCAGGATTTTGTACACCTTCATTTTTCCTAATTAATGCGGCAGTAACTGCCTTTACCGAGGAGGATAAATACACAAAAAATTGTTCATGGATCAAAATTGGGAATGGGTTGCTAAGATAAGCATTCAAATCTACTAAGGCCCTATCACATTTTTCATCCCATATAAACACTTTGGATTTCTTTAAGTCTTTAAAGAAAGGCTGGCATTTATCTGAGCATTTAGAAAAAAAAAATTATTTAAGGCAACAATTAAACCAATCAATGTTTGAAGTTCTTTTGAGGTTGGTCGGTGGTTTGAGATCTTGCAAGGCTTATGTCTTTTTGGATTTTCGTCAATTCCTCTACTATTCACCATGAAACCTAAGAACTTGCCCGAACTGACCCCAAAAGTGCACTTGGCTGCATTTAACTTCATTTTATAATGTCACAGAATCTCAAAAGTTTTGCCGAGGTTAGAAATGTGGCGGCACCCTTCTTACTATTCACCAAGAAGAACCTCTCATCGGCATTCTATCCTTCAATTGCAGGGACTTATTAGATCTTTAAAGACTATCTCTTCAAGCTGCCCATGTGCCCCACCATCAGTTGGTCATCCGTTTTGTGGTTGCTATACTTTCTTCACCTTTTCTCTCAGCTAACAGGATTCAGGCTTGCCAGAAACCTCTCTTCATTTATCTTCCCTTGGATGGTTTGTTCAGCTCCTTCCCCTTTATCTTTGCATCCTCTCTTGCCCCAACTTGAAGACTTTCAGTCAATTCGACATGGCATTTCTCAACAAGGGCATTTTTCACTGCTAGCCCGAAGCAGTAGAGTGCACCTTCTTATTTTCCTTGTTATGACCATTATACCTTCCTTGGAGGGTAATTTCAACTTCTGATGATAAGGGGAAGCCACAACCCTCATTTGTCCTAGCCAACTAAGGCCCAAGATTGCATTGTGGGGAGAATCCTGACTCGGCAAGAACAACACAAGTTATTACACCCAAGTGCAGGTGGTCGGTCAAGTAATAAATACTCGGTAAGTCCGAAGTCGATCCACAGGGAGAAGGATAGTTCTTTGAGTTAGGAATTTTTTTTCAAAAGGAAGATGAGAAAATATGAAATATGGAGAGAATGGAATGTAGATTGATAACTAAAATAAATAGTGGCAATAAAACTAAATAAAACATACAACCAAACATTATTGTGCTAAAGGAAACTAAACTAGCATAATAAGAACATGGAATAAAGTTAAATAAAATAAACACTAAAAATAGCGTGCTAAATTAATTAAATGTGTGAAAAATTTTAACTAAAATTTAAGAATAAAAAATGCTAGGAGTATCCATAAGTTCCGGGCAACGAAACAGGCAATTTGGTGAACCGATAATCCTTTTCTAATTATTTTTTTAAATCAGCCAACTATCTACAAGCTAATTGATTTCATAAACTCGTATCTTTCACAATAATTCATGCGTGACATGAACTATACGTACCAACACTAATCACGGAATCAATTCGTATTATTTAATTTTATCAAAAATATTTGTTTATTAAAGTCAAGTAGTGCTTCACACTACAAAACCTTTTATTAAAAGTGAGTATAGAAAAGTTAAGTAATTACCACAATTTAATTCAAATTGATTAAAATTGATTGAAATCAAATTTGAATTAAAACAGGCGGTGGAAATACAAAATTAGCGATTTCAGTATCAAAAAGTAAGAATTAAAACGACTACCAAAAAAAGCGCACTTAAGTTTGAAATCTAAAAGGATATATAACCATTTGATTTATAGAGTATAAAGTTTGGCGCAAAAATAACGATTCAAACTAGTTTGGTTCTTTTGTCGAAAATATTTTATTAAATTTCTTACGAAAGTATGTGATTAGCATATTAAGATAATAATTTAATAAAAACTAGATTTATAATGACCTATTAACTTATAGAAAATTAATTATAATTGAATTCGGGTCTGAAAAACTACCTTGTTAGCATACTTGGTCCTTACAGACCCCTAACTAACAAACTATTCAAACATATCTAATAAATTCATAAGAATCTAAATTATGCGCGATAAATTAACAACACAGTAAAAGAATTAAGAACTTGTAATTGAAGTACACGCGTAGTCGAATAATTAAATATGAAATTAATCTTCAATAATGTACTCAAATCTTTTGTCTCTAACTCCGTATTAACGCCAAAGAAAAATAAAGGAAGCAATGCAAACAAATCCTTTATGATTTAAAAAAATAAAATAAAAAAGGAAGAAGAATAAAGAAAGAGAGAGAGAGAGAGAGAGGGGGAATTCAATGAAGCCCTCGGCTTCTTTTGTTGTTGCTCGCGGTTGCTGTGTGGCTGTCGCTTTGTGTTTTTGATGGCTGCTCTCCTCTTTAATTTATAGTAGACAAGCCCTAGGTAGGTTGCTTTGGTTATGGGCTTGGCCCATGTGTGTGGCATTAATTTAATTAGTTTCAAAAATTAACAAAAAGTAACCCAAAAGTGCTGCCAATAGGATTTGAACATGGGACCACAAGAAGAGAACTTATCACACTGACCATCTAAAGTAGGATCATATTCAATAATTTTTTGCACCTTAAATTATCTTATTCATTCACGCTGGAATTTGATCCTCCGGCACATTATTTATATTTCGGCCGTAACTTTCTGCTCAGAACTCCGATTTATACAAGGTTTTCACCTACACTCTAAAACTTATATTTCTTGAATTTTCTTCAAATTCTGTACAGATAAATACCATAATTAGCTGGCATGGAATAGAAGCATTGCGCGCGGTGAATCCCTTCTTCATTCGAAAATTTTTCGAATTGATTCAAATGACTTTTTCTTCGCTTGGGATGATTTATCGGCTTTTCTTAGTCTCTTTCATCCACTCCCTTCATGCTTAAGCTTGGTATTTACTTCCGGTTCACTTCTTAAACTCAATTTAGCTCCGAATTTAACCAATATTAACTAATTTTAGGGGAATTTGTTTTTGGATTCATTCTTATTCATTTTTAACCTGTAAAAAGGTTAAAATGCACTAAAAAAACATAATATCCTATTTCATTATTAAAACTCAAATATCAACAATTTAGGATAATTAGAATCAAATTCATGCATATTAATCTATCTAAATATGTATAAAAATGCAATATTTAGGTTTAATCAAATCCACATCCATCATAATAAACTCCACCATCTTCTTAATTGGTCCCAACCTTACTGGAACCTTAGCTATAGAATCAGCCATACTACCTCCTTGTTAAAACTAAACATGAGCATGTCGGTGGCCCTCAGTTGGGGTGTTGGCATGTCCAACTTCTTATACAGGCTGTGGTTTATGATATCGAATGAGCTACTTGGATATATTAGTATTTTTTTAACATCATACGTGTTGATGTTAAAAATTAGAATTAAGGCATCATTATGGGACACGTCTATTCCCAACATGTCTTGTTCGATGAAACTAGTTCATATGCTTCCTTGGTCTTTTTTCACCTTTCGCATGCTAAAATTGACATCATTTCTACTGGAAAAGCTTTCTCAAAATACTAAGCCCTTTTGATGTTGATTATGATACCATTCTTTGTAATTGCATCCCTACTGGTTATTGCATGAATGGCATCAATGACGCCAGTGACCAGCGAAGTTGCATGTCCTTTCACCTGTTCCTTATGTTCTTCATCATCTTGTGGATACCCCATTTTACGACTCTTGAAAAATATGATATACGCTATTCAAAAAAAGACTTATAAGACATCGAAAATCAAGTACTAGTATTGGGCAACACCAAAAAAGGGCATATTTGGACTCCAATGGCATCAAGAAGTAACACTTGAGTTCAAGGCTCAAAATTCAAGAGAATTAACTCCAGAAAGCTGAATGCTGATCAGTCTTCATGTATAACCGATCTGTTTTGAATTTAGAACCATCGTTTTTTGGTTCAGACGAATCAATTTTCAATACAAATGAATCGGTCTTCTATGTGGATGAATTGGTCATTTTTCATCCGAATTGGTTTTTTATGGGAGAATGTAACACCCGGTTTCCTTATCGCTTGCAAATCGCGGCCCATATCGCGTATGAGACTGAATTTGGCTCCGGGCAGCCAAATTGGGTTCTGGAAAGGTTGGAATGGTTTGGAAACTTCCAACAAGTCATATTAATACATTTAAGTGTGTTATAATGACTATAAGTTGTTTCGGGTGGCTCGGACGAAAATCGGGTCGAAAATCACAAGTTTCGATCATACGCGATTGATATTTTTACCCAACTTTGGATGACCATAACTTCCTCATCCGAACTCCAAATGAGTCCCCGTTTTCGGCCACGTCTTCATCTCAATGCCCTCTACAACTTTTGTGTTTTGGCCGAGATCCAATTCCAACTCCTTGAGGCCCAAAAGTGCATGCGAAGTCGAGCTTTTGACCAAAAGCTGAAAGGGGCACCTTCAGGCCTAGGGAGTCGACTCCATGAACAGTAGGGAGTCGACTCCATCGTGCTGGACAGGTTTTTTATAAATTTCTTCTTCTCCTTTCTTCCTCATTTCACCAAGCCATTGGAGAGCTCTTAGAGAGAGATTGAGGGGCTATCCTTGGGGATATTGTGAGAATACTCTAGGCTTATTATCCCCCACCAAATCATCATCATCATCTCCATCATCATCTTCATCTCCTCCTTCACCTCCATCCACCATAGCTAGGGTTTTTGAGCTCAAATTGGGGATTTTCACTTCTACGCGGTTCCGGCTCGATTCAACGACATTTCTTCGAGGGATTGACCCTCCTAAGGTGGGAACAATAGTATTTAAACTTCTTTTCAAGTTATTACAACATATTCACACCAAATCAAACTAAACCTAGGTTTTCTACTCAAAGTTGCATATGCATGGGGCTTGGGTTAATTTCTTTGGATAATTTTGATGGATTTGAATCATATATGACATCAGTAGCTATTTTATACAAAAAGCCCCAATTTCTATACTGTTTTTGGTAAGATTGGCACAAAACCCTTATGTACGGATACGATAGTGTACAGTATACACTACTACGCATATATATAATGCGATACATGGTTTTAAAAGTATATTTCGGACAAAGTTACATATATTAGTGGTATTGTTGTTGTGTTTTAAGTTATAGACCATATTTATGAAATTTTCTACTTACCTAGCCAGTCCGTAAGTATGCTGGTCAAATATATATATGTGTTTTGAATAAATGAAGTCTTTAAATCATATTGGGAGGCTAATTGGGAACTCGTATACACTATTTGATTATATTAGACTTGGCTTGGGGCCAATTTGATGAAAGTTATGAAACCTCCCAAATTAAGGATTTTTATGGTTTCCTTTCTTAACTGACGGACTTGGCGGATCTTGTTAAATCTCAACAATACCACTACATGTTTTACACTATGGATATATACATATATACAAGTTTTACGAATACATATGGAATGCATGTATATTCATATGTATATATGTTCGATTCTATATTCTTGTGATTTCATTGATTTGATGAGATGATTTATGTGATTTCATATCGGATGGCCACACCGTTCGTACTAGATAGATGGTGATTACCGTAGCGTATAGCCTTGGTGGCTACGTGAGTATTATTGTAGCGTGCGCCTTTATGGCGGCGTGAGGTAGCGTATGCCTGTGTGGCTGCGTGAGGTAGCGTCTAGGTGGACCTGGTAGGTGGTCCCTGCCTTGGGCAGAAGAAACCGAGTGCCGGCTATCTCTGTACAGTAGATATATGAAAATCCTAGACGTTAGTTGATATATGTGATTGATGTGATAGATCTAGTCGCGGTGTTGTGGCTTATGTAGTACGATGATGCATATGTATACGTACATTGCTTTTCTTGTACTTTGGGTTGGGGACATTATATATACATAGTTCATGAAAAGGTTTTCCATACATTGGCTGCTTCTTAAATGTATTGTATACGTACATGTATTTACATTTGTATATACATATTTCTACCCAGAGGAGATTTATTACACAGAAGCAGCATATAAACCAACCTTACTTTCATTATATTGCATTGCATGGCATGCATGATTTCTAACCTATTCTCCTATACAAACTCTTATAGTTCCCACTGAGCCCGTTTGGCTCACTCCCATTTTCCAAACTAGGTTTTGCAGGTATTATCCGGGGGATGGTGTGCCATCGAGTCTAGATAGCTCTGAAGATTGGATTACCAAAGTCGTGGGAAACGACTTATGTCTTCTTTGTTTAAGTATTCATATTGTATCGTTTTAAACTCTTAAGCCATATATGTAAAGTATTTGTATATGATTGGAACCCTATTAAAGGGATCACTTTGTAATGTACTGTGCCTTTTATTTAACAAGTTACAGATGTGGAGATATTATTTTAAGTTAAATGTAAGCTATTTGACAGGAAATGGTTTTATTAATAATACAAACTCCACATGCCAGAATTTCTTTTAAAATGACTTTATTACTTCAGCCTGTTTGTGATATAAAATTCTAAATTTTACACCTGATCACCCGTCGTCGCGTACGACTCCGTGGCTAACCGGGTCCCGGAGGTACAAACCTCTAAACGGGATTTCGGGGCGTCACAGAGAAGCTCATTCTCCTACTATATCAACCAAAACTGAGTATAGAAAAGAGGAGGGGCTGGAAGATCGGAGAGAGACTGGAGGATCAAATCTCTCGAGAGAGTGCTGGAGAAGACATTAAGACAAATAAAAGAGCAGAGGCTCATAATTACTTAGAAGATAGACACGAACCTTATATCTAAAGATATGAGCACATTGTGACATTTTAAATATGTCAGTAAAGATTTTGTACTAGTTTTATAGTGATGTATTCGAAATTCTTAGACTAGTTAAAAATTTATAATATTATTTCAATATCAATCGAAACAAAAAATCTTGTCTTCGCAAACAAATGTATTTTGTTAATATCTTTAAATCAGTTTTAATATATTGATTGCCTCCCATGCATGTATATAATCTATGAATATTGTATATGACACAAAAAATACCTTACACGTGTTAAATAATTCAACATTGGACTAAGTCGGATTGTATAAAATGTGTAAACTAATTTTGGACTGAAGAAAGACCGGTCGGTCTTCTGTAATTAATCTTAATTTTGTTTTGCCTAAAAAATCATAGTCATTCTTGCATGATTGGTAAAAATCTAGATTGTGTATGTTTTTTAATACTATTATTCATTTTTTAGTGTTAAACGCATTTTTAAACTATGAAACATTGATATATCCTTAAATTGGTTTTAATTCACTTTTGCATGCTACCCAAACAACAAAACATGAAAACAGGCATACAGTCATGAAAGACTGATAGGTCTTCCTTGACCTAAATCAGTCAATAGTGCTTTTGCTCTAGTTTGCCTCATAAATCATGCCATTATTCCAGCATGTTAATAAAACTTATGCATATGTATCTTTAGGCCCTAAAACAGTAGGAAAACAGCGTAAAACGTGAAAACGAGCATGTTCATTTAGAAGCCGAAAAAGCAATGTGGGTACCTAACACCTTCACATGTCGTAATATAGTTCCCGATCTCACTCTGGTTACGCAGACTAACATTGTACCCTAAAAGGGTATAAAACATACTTTTGTCCATTTTTTCGAAAAACGTACTGGCGACTTTGGTCATTAAAAAACAACGCGCTAAGTGCATGTGCCTCACATAGGGGCGATGGGGGTTCCCTCGAGATTCTTACATATCTTCCTCATTTTTTTTCTTCGCCTTCTCGGCACCCTTAATGTACTCGACCAAATGGCCCTTGGTAACCAACCCTTCAAGAAATTGCTTAAGGATTTTGCAGTTTTTTATTCGGTGCCTATGGTGCTTGTGATATAAGCATCGTAGCTTAGAATTTATGGCATCTAGGTTTCCCCCCATTGGTATCAACCATTTAAAGTAAGGCTTATTTTGAATATCAAACATGATCTCATGAATAGTGGTAGTGAAATCAGTGTCTGCCCCTTTGAAGCCATCCTCACTTACTTTGTTGAAGTCCTCCTTCCTTTTCTCAATGTGTTATGAAGCTTTCCATTTCCTCTTTTTCTCTCCTAGGCAACTCCTGAAGTGGCCATTTTATCGTCTGCCACTCTTGTGTATTCGTTTGCCCTTGAGAGCAATTCATCAAATGTATAGGGTGGTACCCTAATGAAGGAGTTGTAGATGCCATTTATGTCTCTCGAAAAGCCATATTTGAATGTGTTGAGGGAAAATCGGAGGTCATAATATTCTGTTTCCTGGTATGTCTCTTGGTACCTAGAGGAATATTCTCTTAACATTTCACCGTTTTTCTTCTTCATGTTGGTAAGGGCTTCTGGAACCTTGACAACTCGACTATTCACTATAAACCTGGTTGTGAACTACTCAGCTAACTCCCTAAAAATGTCAATATGCCCCGAGGGTAGCTGAGTAAACCATTTTAGGGCTGCATCACTAAGAACTGAAAAAAAATTCTACACATGACATCATCATCCAAAAACTAGTAGTTCATCACCAGCTGGTAGTACCTCACGTGGTCGGCCAGGTCTATTCAGGCATTATATATGTTGAATTTAGTCGGCCGTTATATATTTTCAATTTGGGCATGCAGAACTTCTTAGGAGGTGGGGCATCACCAGTTCTTTTGGGTAAATGGGGAGCCATTTTGATCACCCAAAGATTTTATGGCTAAGTCCCTGGGTGTATGGGCTACAGCCTTTCTTACTATCATTGAGTCAATCAGTTTCCTTCAATCGTGTTCTACCTAAGTCTTAGGACAAGCATCCTTTTTTTAGCGCCTGTCAAAAACATTATATCTGTGTGTAACGACCAGAACCTTCGGTGTTGAAATTTAAACGACCTTAGCCTTCTCGATTACTTGGCTTGCAATGTAAGTTGGTGTTGGGGGAGGAATTATTGGGGTTGTTGGAGTTGTGTTGTTGTTTGGGGGCATCAATTGCCTTGTTAAAGAATCTTCTGTGTCATCCTCGTCATTCTAAAGGGTGTTTTTCCTCAAGTGCTCCTTGAGCAACATCTAAATGGCTTGGTTCTCTAGTCTCAATTTGGCGATCTCACTTTAGGAGTCATCATTAGCAACACTTGCATCATTTTAATTACTATTCATCGACCCTCTCCCTTAGGCCATAGGTGGAATGCAGTTGTCCACCTTTGGTAAGACTGGCAGATTTCCATCATCACCTTACTGTTAGGAATGAGATGTTTTGGGGCCATCAACTGTCCAACATGTTTGGACCATTTTTACTAGTTTTTAAGGACTGAATGAGATAATTGTTTAATTATAAGGTAACGAAACTGAAAATGCCATGAACTTGAATAAAAGATTCCCACAGACGGTGCCAATTATGAGTACCAAAAAATTTGGATCTCCCCATAAGGAAAGTTCAAATCAAAATCAGTTGAATAATTAATAGAATATTTATAAAGGAGACAAGGATTTTGGTTTTAATGTAGGTCCATCCGGTAGTACTATGTTGTTCTGACAGTACGTCCTCCCTTTGTGCGTGTGTGACTGCATGTAAGCTCAAAGGTAATAAGCTTAAAGAATGTTATAAGTAAGTTACCAGCTTTTTCTGTATATAGTTGATTACCTAGAATTTTGGACCATTGTAATAAATTTTCTCCTTTCCATTTATAAGTATAGAATTAGAGTTACAATAATTTATTAGGGTAAACAGTAAAAAGACTAAAAATGACAAAACATAGGCATTGCTCTAACACTTTAAAGGTTTCCCACTATCTTATACGTACTTTATTGGTGTCCCGCTGTTATTTATGGCTACGAGTATCTCGACATTTGATGACAACATCACGACCATCTCAGTTAAGAAAAGTTTACTCGGCGTTCATATATTCAGTCACAAGCCCAATCCCATTCTTTTGAGTTGGATTCCACGTTGGTCATGTCGTTGGGCTTGGTTGGGTCTTCAGGTCCAAAGGCTCAAGTCAGCCCAAATCATGATTTTTATTTTCGGGCTCCCTCACTTTATACTTTCATGTATTTCATTTTATCTTAATTTATCTTCAAACATGTATTATGGATTTTAATTTTTTTTTTTTCAATGTAGAAATATTATTAATTGTTTATTTGTAAATAGATTTTCTAACGGCAAGAAATGATATGCTATTTTTCATTATTCTTAATGTTGGGTGTACAATTTTTTGTCAAAATAACAACAAAAATGAAATTTATTTGCAGAAAATCTTGTAAATTAAAGAGGAAAATATGATCGTCAAAATAATTTAGAATACTAAAGATTTTGTGATAAAAAAGTGTCCTTATCTTTTTAAATGAACATTTTATTAATTATTAGTAGTGTGCCCTAGTAAAAAAAAGGTCCGTAAAAATCAAGTTTTAACCTATTTAGATGTGCCCTAATTAAAAAAATAATGTGCCTATATCATTAAACTTATTGATTATGCTGAAATTTGTTTATATGTAAAAGGTACAAAAGTCAAATATGGACGCTTGATTTAAAATGATAAAGTATTAAATGGACAAACACAATACCTACATAAGAACTTAAAATCCCATGAATATATTAAAATGAGATATGTTGAAACAGGCCATGGCGCCCCTCGTGGAAGCTAAAGTTTCTTCACTAACCACAAGACAACTCCCTGCAAGGAACTTCGCAAAATAAAACCATATAACTTAACGAGAAAAGGTGCCTCCTCTTATGACAGGAGGTAAATGAAGGTAGAAAAAAATAGGTGGCTGCTATTTGGTTATTTGTACACTGCAAAATATTTAAAAACATTAATCTTTTTTATTCTCATAATGATAAGTGAGTGAATGCATGTTATTCATCCGATGACAAGTAAGTAAAAGCTTGAAAATGTCTTGCTTGCTTGTCATCGGACGAGTATGTAAGTATATACTCGCTTGTCATCAAGCAAGCAACATATATTTATTCTCCCAATGACAAGCGAATACAAAATAAAGTGTTACCAAGAATTTTGTGAAGTGTAAATAGTGGCTACCAAAAAATATTAGTGATTTTTTCATATGTTCCTCTCTTTTTTCTTTTTTTTTTAACGCATGGGAAAAAAATAGTATATTTTATTAAAGGGTGCCAGTTAAAGCACCCTAAAAAATCAATTTAAACACCCTTTTTAAGAATAAAGGTAACTCAAAGAGTTGGAAATTGTATTTTGAAGGCACCATAATACTTCAACTACTGACCCTATTCATCATAGCTATTGTTACGTTGCTTCATGACGACTTCGTCTCTTTCTCGTTAATCCAAAATTAAAAATTATCATGTGTTTTTTTTATTATTATTAAATGTGTGTTTTTATTAACAAATGGGTTTAAATTTGCGACTTATTCCTCTTTATGCCTTTATCCATCCATCCCCTTGATTCTATCAAGCAGGAACATTAAAAAAAAAGTAATACTAAATATAGATATTATATGCCATACATGTAATTTATAAAATTGAAGAAAAAACAAAGGCATGGCTGCAAAATTTAAACATTATACAGGTAAAATGATATTACAGAGAGAAGTTAAATAGATGATAAATACCACTTCTCTCCTTTTTCTTCTTTTTCTTTTTTTTTTTTAATTTCAAAAGGGACAAAACGCCTGGATAGCTACATAACCAAATTATCCCTACTAACCAAATCAACAACAGACACAATGGGGCTCACAAACCAAGTAGTCCCCTCTTGAATATCACTGTTACGCCTAGTGACGTAGCCAGGAATTCAAAATCGGGGGTTTGCAATTCGAGCTGATCGATGATGAATGAGAATGGCTAAGTGGTCGCTGGACGGAGTCACCGGTCACATAGTGTGGAGTGAAACGGTCAAACAGAGCATAAAAAAGAGAGAGAAATATGGAAGAATTGAGAAGAGAACGGAAAAATAAAGGGGGAGAGTGAGGTCTCGGGATCTCTCTCCTCCTCATTTAAGTGTATTTTAATTCTCAAAATGCCCCTCAACTTTTATTTCTTACAATTACATACCCTCAACTATAAATTTATGAATATAAATCTCTATTTTTATTTTTATTTTAAAATCCCAAACTCTTCGGGGCTGCGCGCACCCCCTAGCCTCTATGTGGCTAAGCCACTGGTTACGCCCTAAGCTAATAGGATGGTGAGCACTTTTATTGTAGTTATGAGATATATACAAAATGGAAGTACTCCAAATATTATTGTAAATACTTTAAACACATAGAATATATGAAAGGAGATAGGATAAATGCTCATATTCTTTTCTCTCTCTTTTTTTTTTCAATTAGGGTGCCTTAACTATGCAGGTGCTTTTAAATTGTTTAAAGAAAAAACTTTATGGATGGATTGGAGCAATTTTGATCTTGTTAGCTTCATTTTAGATTTAAACAAAGGAAAGCACAACAGTATGCAAACTAGAAAGTAAATGAATACTCTATGGATTCTTTGGAAGACTCTAAATGAAGCAATATTTAGAAATGTAACTATAAATGTTCATACTATGCTGAGGAAAATAGAAGAAGAGACTTCCTTTTATGCAGCTTACATGGAAGATCATCTACCTAATAAATCTCCACATAATCATTCAAAGTAGTTTGTCACAAGCTTGAACCTCTTCAAGACACATGCGGCACTTAGTGCTTTCAAACTTCCTTCCCCGTACGGATTTACACTAAGTCAGCCTTCCCACAATGGCTTTAGAATAACGAACACACCGAATGAAAGTTAAGCAAGATAGAACATAAGAGTTTATAAAGGAAACTTTATATTACTCAAGAACACTTTACAATGCTTATAATACAACTTACTCTCTATGCCCAACACAAATGAACCCTCCACCTATTTATAGGTGAGGCCTTCCCGATTGGACGGTCAAGATCGATCCGATCCAATGGTCTACATTTACATTCTAGAACTTTCTATACAAATATCTCTAACTATAATACTCTAGAATAATCTACCAAGATTATTTACAACTAGGCTATTTTAGAAAGTTCTACATCTAGGCTCTTCTAGAATACTCTAAAAGGTTGGAGGCTCTTCTCCATTATTTCATAAGGTTCTAGAAAATTCCATAAGCCTCTGTAGTATTCCGGAACTTTTCGATTTTCTTGGACAAAATCTGGCGGGTCGTGACAAGTTGCACCTTATTGGGTGCAAAAAACCTACACTCACTCAATTTAAAATGAACACTGACGGAGCTATTTTTAGCAATGATAGAATCGCTGGCATTGGTGTTATAATCAGAAACGAATATGGAGAATTCAGGAAAGCTCTAGCTGCAAACTAGGGGTGAATTTGGTACAATACCGTACCATACCGACTATACCGAGTACCATACCGAAATTTTGGTACACCAAAATTCATTACCATTACCATACCAAACTTTCGGTATACCAAAATATCGGTATGGTACGGGTTGGTATGGTACATTACCAAAAAATCAATCACGTAAATAAAAAATAACTTTTTTTAATTTAAATGAATTTTTTGAATTTAATTGATTTACAAAATAATTGATTATTATTAATTAACGTAAAGCATAGGCTAACTTAGCTCAAACCTAAATTTAACTAAAATTTTTTGAAAAAGAATTAGACATGCTTTGTTAATCTTTACACTTTATTGCCTAAAAAAATAGACTAAATCACTAAACATATAAGAATGTGTTATTATTATGATGACTCATATTTATCGTAATGCAAACCGATTAAGTAAATTGAGCCATTATAATTCAAATGTGTTAAATGAATTGGGACAATTTTTGTAAAATTAAAAGAAAGATGAAGAATATAGAACACCTACAACTAAGCAGAATTGCAGAATACATACATGCATGCATATCTATAATTTATATATCTTAGTTTCACTCAACCAACTAGATTCCCAAATTCAGAATAAAACTTATGATGCTCTAATTTATTTCTTTTACTTGATATCATCTGTTAAGATTATAGACTGTCATTGCCTATAATGAAAGAAAACAAAACCAACATCTTCTCATCATTGATAGATATTATATATGTCAAAGTCCGAGTGCATACTCAGTGAAACGACCTAAATGAACTAAACAATATTAAAATGAATCGACAAAATTTGTTTCAATGAAATATTTATATGGAATGAGAATTGTTACCTGATTTAGAGTTGAAATGGGTTTAAAGAGATAATGGGATTGTTGATAATTTGTACTGTTCAACTAACTTCATCTATATCTAATTGTGAAATATTTGTAATTTGGTATTTATTTAATATTTGGTATAATGGCACATTTGGTATTGGTATGGTACGGTATACCATACCATACCAAAAAATCGGTACGGTACGGTATACCATCGCTAATGAATATGAATACCAGTGCCGTACTAAAGTAATTCGGTATGGTACAATACCAATCGGTATTGTACCATTACCAAATTTTCGGTATTGGTTCGGTTTGGTACGGTACAAATGGTATTTTTTCCCACCCCTACTGCAAACATAGGGGTGGCTACAAATGTAACTGCCAAACTATGGGCAATTAGAGATAGTTTAATTCTTGCAAGGAATGAAGGAATTAAAAGCTTACAAATCGAAACTGATTCTAAAACTGTTTTTAATATAATTCGCAGTAACAAAGTGCAGCATCAGATTCAGCAAGCTCTACCGGAGGATACCAAGATTTGGACCCTTGAATTCAGCATCGATGAATAGGATTCAACTACCGAGAAGCAAACAAAGTAGCTGTCAAACTAGTAAATTATAAAAAAGAAAATATGTTTTTGTATCAAATTTTTGGTTATTCTCCTTCTTTTGTATTAAAAGACCTCCAAGATGATATGAGTGGTAGGAAGGAGGCTAGACTACTAGGGGAATTATGTAATGGAACTATCTATAAGAAATGATATGCTTTTATTTCTGTCCAAAAAAAAACTATGTGGGTGCTTTTACAAAATTAAAATTAAAATATGGGTGCCTAAAAAAAGTGTTTAAATTAATTTTTTAAGGTGCTTTTATCAACATCCCTTATTAAAATATCAAAAATTAAAATTTCTTGCATCGAATATTCGGCAAACCACTAGTGTCAACCTTAAGAAGACCTCTCAGCAGATTGGGAACATGATCCCAATCCTCAAAAACAAACTTCCTCTTATCCTTACAAACTAGATTAGCCAAGAAATCCACCCCCATGTTGTTTTCGCGATAAGAATACACGCTATTTCCATATGCTCCTTATTTTTCTTATCCGCCGCACAAGTTGGAAAAGTTTGTTATATTAGGGTGCGTTTTTCCATGTGGTGAAATAAGTTGAATTTGTGAAATGTCTTCTTACTTTGTGAGAAGTTAAAAAACAAGTTGAGACATGTGGTGAAATGTCTTCTTACTTTGTGAGTTTTTCTATGAAGAAATTTCCTTTGGTGATTGAGGAAAAAAACTTGCACAAAAAATTATTTAAGATGAAAGACATCTACTCATAAAATGAGAAAATAAAAAATATCTTATCGCATACCTTGACTTATTTTCTAATTTCTTACCAAATCAAGTATTTTTATTTTCTTTTTACAAGTTATCAAAGAGAACCCTAGTACTTTCTTTACTAATATAACATTTCATCTAATCACTATCGCTTTTTCCAACCTTCCACAAAAGTAAGTTGTGTTTTTGATCATTTTCAAACTTTTATCAAATGCAAATGTACTTAATTTTAAGTTGGATACGGTCCCAAGAAAATAGCATGGATTGTACGGCATTTCCTACATTACAATTTAAAAGTCATATATACAACAATCTTGTCATGCCGAAGAACGAAACAAAATAACATAAACAAGAAGATTACATATATAGTTGCGCAAAATATGTTTATCATGTCAAAACCAATCCACATTTTGTGTAGAAACCTTGGGTTGCTTCTTGGGCGTCTTCTGGTACCTATTGTTCTCATATTTGGCTTTCACGATGAGCGCATAAAGCAAGTCCGCCTCTGCCGAACAATCATAAGGCATCTCCAATATGCTAATATAGTTAACAGAAAGAAAAAGAAGAATATTAATAGACAATATTGGGTAATCAACACAACACAAAAAAATGGCAAACTGGCATGCCTAGCACTTTTAGATTTGCACAGTAACAAGCAGTGCCAAAATTTGGGGTGGTTCTGGTTCAGTATATCTGGGTTTAGAGCTGCACCAAAATTTGGCACCCAGTTTGCCATGCGCAAGTAGTGTGGTAAATGAAAAGATCTTTCTCAAAATTGCAAGGAAAGAGAATTAAGTTGCCACATACATATTGGAAATATATACAATACGATGAGATGGATACAATAAAGTCCGTAATGCGTATTCTATACATAATAAGATTTGAGTAATATATATATACATGGAAAAAGATTAGCTTGTTCCATATTTTGCCTTCCTTTCAAACTTAAAACATTTTTACTTCACAAATTACACTAATGCGCCCATTGAAATTATTTAAAAAAAAAAAAATACATATCCATGCTGAATAGAAATGTTATAAAAAATAAGGTTCTCGAATCAAGTCAATGGGTACTTATTTGGAGTATCCGATACACACCAAGTTGTATTAGGACCACATTCATATATATTATTTTATCCCAAATTAAGAGTCCACTATTCCTTGTCAATTGTAATTGTGATTCCAATTCTTTTTTACCCGGACATAATCAATGTAACAAACTCTATGATAGTAAACAATATTCATTCTTTGCTTTCCACCGGCTTTGAACCCCTTATCACGTAGTCAGTTAAACAAACCCATACCACCAAAGCACTGGGAAAGCCAGTTGAACAATATATTCTTAAACCACTGATTATGTTGAATTAGTGTATCCTTAAAAAACGGTATAAAAGTCAAACATGGACTCTTAATGTGGGATGGAGTAAGTATTTGGTTTATGCAATTTTGGAAGTACCCAAGGGATTAGTCAGCTATATAAACCTCCGCAAGAATGAAGACTCGGTGGCTAGTGTTTGAATTGTCCTATTTGGTTTATGTTCAATCTATCTTTTTCCCCTCCGAATAAACGTTTTGACTGATTCATTATACCCCTTAGCATTTGTTTGGTTCCAGATTTTATACTTTCCTTCAATCCCATCCATCTCAAATTAATATTCCACTATCCGTGTTTTCGATATCTGAACTTGAGAGTCCAGCTTCCATTCTAGGATGTAATCAATGTTGCCAAATCTTATATGATAGTAAAATTGATAAATATGTCGAATTAGTGTATCTGCAAAATTCTGAAAGTCAACCGAGGATTCTTAACTTGGGGAAGGGGAGTATAAAAAGAAGGTTTGGTTTAGCAAAAAAACCATCATACTGTGATTTTAAACACTTCACATGTATGATGGGACTTTATACATGAATTTACCAACGTATATTCCTAGAAAGCACAAAAACTTGAACCAAACAAGCACTTACACCACTACTTAAGAATTCTGAAGCATAAGTGCGTGTTAAAAATATACCTATGAAGCAGCTCCTCAAGAATAAGTCTCTGGGAAGGAGTAACGTAATGAATACAGCTTCTTGGACACTGACCTACTGCTTGCTGCACTTGGTAATCTTCACCATGTCCTATTTAAGTCAACAATAGCTTCAATCTTTAGAAAACACATAACAAGATTAAAGCTTTATAGTGCCATCTTTCATATAGACCAGGCCTTCAGCGACGGATTTCCATCACCAATGAACTGGGGATTGCATTTGGTGACTGAAATCCATTGCTAAAAGCCTGTTTCACATGCATACAGCCCACGTGAGACACAGCCTGAATATATATGCATATGTGCATTTGTCTGTGTAGGATATAAGACAATTGTATGGAAGCAACGTATTTAAAAGGTTACGCTGAAGGACAATAACAGAAAGAATAAACCAACCTTGAGAAGTTACTCGTGCAGTTCCTGTTGAAGAAGCAAATGTGAAGGCATGAGGTGCTCTGTTTACACATGAATATGGACACCCTGCAGAAAATTTGGATCAAAGGGTTTATCAGGTAAAGCAAATTTTCTAATTTTAAACAATAATGACTTTAAGTTTTACAGGATACTCCCTCTGCTTTTTATTAAGTTTCAAGTTGAGAGAGAGAGAGACCCCTCACCTTGTATCTGGTACGGAGACGCAGATTCGGAGGAGAGAGGTTATCAGAATTGAATAGATGCATGCTAATTCTCGAGCATTTATCTATTCTTAAAATATGAGCAAATGAGGAATCTGTGTACGATATGTTATGGCTCTAATTGGGCCCGCCCAAAGGATATGGAATGAAGGAATGGATTTTGAACTATTAAGACAGTACCTTTCCAAGAGAGTTTCAGTTTAAACAAAAAGGTTCTTATACCCGACGAAAACGGCACATTATTGGTCATTACCAATAATGTGTGCGTCTGTCGTCCTACTCATTTTAACTCTTACTTGGATCATTAGAATTTCTTTTCACTCTTCCGTCTAGTAGATCATGAGTGTGTCCGTTGTCCTCCTCATTTTTACTCTTCCTTGGATCAATAGAATTTCTTTTGGTTTTATTCGACACAGGAATAATTGATTAACGAGTTTCTCTAATTAGATTTGATTTCTTAGTACCGGCAATAACAACATTATTTTATCGGCAATCATAAATTTCCAACATCATTGAGGTGTTTGTTTGATTACCAATGGTATAGTATTAAACAAGAAGTAGAGAATTAGGGAACATAGTACCTTTGCCAACACAAAGAATCTCGTTAACGAAGATATCTAATGCCTCACATTCTGGTTCATCAAATGGATCTAAGCATTCCCTACAATAGAATTTCGTAAACAAAATATATAATCAAAAGAATTACATGACAAATGCTAAATCGCCAAGAATGAAAACAAAGAAATCCTGCACCTTACGAGTCATAAGTGCATCATCAGATGTGTTGTCAATTAACAAACATATATACATATACAGAAATTTTCAAGTGCAGACTGGGTCTGTGCAGACCGGTCCTTTTTACGACATTTTTTGGTTGTAAAAAACAGTCCCCCAATGTTTTTACAACGAAAAAATGTCGTACAAAGACCCGATCCGTACCAGAAACGGACTCTTCTCTTCGAAAACACAAGATTTGTTGTGCTACGAATGATAGATCACTTGCTGTGTGTATGTGAATTGTTAGAACCCAAAAGTTAAAAATGATACTCCATCTCCTTCCGTCCCTAATATAGAGTCCATTTTTTACTTTCAAAATTTCTAAGAATGCACTAAGTTCATCACAATCAATGGTTTAACACAACTCTCGTTTCCTGTCATAAGTTTTGGTACGTTGATTATGTTCTGAAAAGGAAAGTTACTCTCAATTTTGGGACTCCCAAAAAGGAATAATCCACCCATAATTTGGGATAGAGAGAGCAGCACAAATAACCTGCCGAATGTGTGGCAGGTTGTGAATTTAAACGTGAACACGCTTGGAGTTAGGTAAAGCAACAAATAGTCGACTTGAATTGGCAAAAAGAATCTGTCTACTGGAATAATGCAAGCAACTATTGGAGATGGCTTAAAAGGCACCCAAAAAAAAAAAACTTCCTTCCCAAATTAAGAATCAGTATTTGACTATTCAAGTTCTCAAGAAATACTCCCGCTGTTTCAAATTAAGAGTCCACTATTCCTTTTTGGGATATCCTTAATTAAGAGTCCACTTTGTTTTATAGAACACAAACAACGTACCAGAACTCACGATACGATATAAGTTTTTTTTGAACCATTAATTGTGACAAAATTACTTCATTCTTGTAAAACATCAAAGTCAGACACGGACTACAAAATAGGGATGGAGGGAATACTAATTTTAATATAATCAATGATCATGATCAAAACTAAGTTATTTATCTTGAGGTTTTGTGGATTGATTTTAGAAAAGCGACAGCCAATTTTGGAAATCCCAAGAGGGAAAGTGCGACTCAAAATTTGCACGGAGGGAATCCAATATAAAAGAAAGTTTCAAATCTGTATAAAAGGTAAAGAACTGTGTAATTGGCACAGTAAATTCTGAACAAATTGGAACAATTCTGAAACAACCAAAAAGCACGTCTACTGAGTCAATCTTAGGCTTTAAAAACAACAAAAAAAAATTGATTTACCTCTCAATAATCTCTGATTTGCTGTAGTTGGATAGTGTCTGCACATTTATCAAATGACTATAGTCACTAATTCTCATAGTCAACAATGACGTTTTCAGATTTCATAAAAATAAGGTATAAAGAAAACTGGCGCAGTAGAATTGGATGTAAACTCTTTGAGTCATAAATGAATCAAATCAATCAGTCAATGAACCAAAAAATGGCGGCCTTGGTAGTTTAACCTTTTGGGAGAGAGAGTTCCTAAGAACAAAGAATTAGATTCCTTGGGATTATTCACATGGAGAACTAAAAGCTAGGGCAGCTAGTTTTGGGAATTTAGGAAACATCAAAAAATCAGGCTAAAACAAGTTGTACCGTGAAAATTGGCTCATCGAACAAAATTAGTGCAATCAAACACGAATGTAGATGAAAGAGGGGAAGGAAAATTTCCTCTTTTTAGGCATTTTTCACACAAAAGTGTGATCATACAAAGTTTATTCTTAATAGTCTAAAAGGAGCTAGGTGGACATAGGGCGGCCCTAGAGCACTTAACCCTTGAAGTGCCTATGCAGGGACTGGTCAAGTAGGCTAATTATGCAGCTGACTTTTTACGTATATTTTAAAATTTTGATATTACAAGATTCTTGCTTCACTTCTAAAACGGACATTAAGAGTTTGGTAAATGAATATTTCTCATAATTCAAATATGTGAACAATAATTTTTAAAGCTAAAAAAAAGGTGCGAAAAACTTCATTAGTCCTACCGCATTGCCATCCCAAATTCCCAACAGTCAACAGAGGTGGCCTCCTAGCTAGGATAAGTAGCAAACCATTGCCTAGTGCCTAAGCGAGGCATAATCGTCCCTAGGCAGGGATTTTTAGAACACTATATAAAGCTGAACAAATTCATCACAAATCAATGTTCAACCCTCCTTCATTTCCCTTAATGCTTATTTGATTCGAGTTTTGGTTTGTTCTTGTTGTCCTAAACTGATAAAGTCACACTAGGAGTCTTCTATTTCATGTCAAAAGGTTGAATCATAAGTTCGAAATATGTTCTAACTTTGTGTACTAAACTAACAATTTGGATACCAAGAAAGAACAAAAACTCAAACCAACCAAGGCATTTAGTTGTTTCTATAATTCTAATTAAAAACAAGAAAAACATAAATAGTTGTAGGCTAGTACCTCGTAGGCTTGAATTATGCGACGTATCATAATAGTATCCGAATTTGCCCCATCTTTTCTTACATCCGGATGAAACTGCTTCACCTGTATCATTCAATAATTCATCAACACAACCAAGTAAACAAATAACTTAATTAATTAAGAAAGAAAGAAAAAAAGGTAGACATATTGCCGCAACATAGTACTGCTATAAAAAGTTTTTCTCTGTAAAATATAAGTACTTCACCTGTATCATTCATTAATTCATCAATACAACCAAATAAACAAATAACTTAATTAACAAAGAATGAAAAAAGTAGCCATATTGCCGGAGCACAGTACTACTTTGAGAAGTTGTTCTATATATTTATAAAGTTGTACATTACTCCGCAAACTAACTGCTTTGGCAATATTACCGCCCCAAAAAAATAAATTATTTTTGGGTTTTTCTTAAATTCCACATCAATCCTAAAAATTGAAAAGGGCATTGTTGAATTGAATCAAAAGGGTTTGCATATATATGTATATATATATATATATTTACTTTGGATCGGAAGGCAGATTTGAGGTCGGATGGAGAACAATTTGGGGAAACGCCAAGCACTTCATACGCTGAAGAAGAAGAAGAAGAATAAGAAGAATCTGATTCTGGTTCAGTTCTTCTATCACTATTACTACTGCTGCTACTGCAATTGACTGTAAATGGAGATGGAGAAGAAGAAGAATGATAGTAATTTGAGAATTTGAGGGTTGAGTTTGTACTAAAATTCAATTGAATTGAAGGGTTGGAGCCTAAACTGTGAAATCGAGTAGTAGTGGTATTAGTGTTCTTGTTAATAATGGTTTGAGGAAAAAAGATAGTGGTAGAGCTCATAGTTCTGCTGTAGAGAGAGAGGGGGATGAGCATCCCATTTCCTTTGTGGCCAACTGAATAACGATTAATCAAACAAAAAATAAGGGTTTTTTTTCTTTTTCCTTTAAATATTTCTAGTGGATAATATCATAATTAATCATATTTTTGTACGTCTAAGGTGGCGTTTGATAAAATATCTTAAAACTGAAACTAAAAATGAAAAGATTATTTGTTTGCTTCTGAAAATTGTATCTAAAAAAGTGTTATTTGTTTGAATATAACACTTTTGAAAACTGATTTTTGTTTAATATGATAATTTTACCCTTATTAGTGTATTTAAATCACATGATTAAGACTTTAATGAGGGTACAATATGTATTTTGTAATGAGGAATTTTAAGTTTTTAGATTTAAGTAGCAAACTTGACGCTTAAAATTTTGGATGCAAATTCTCAGATTTAAGTGGTAAATCACTTAATATTTTTACCAAACAAACAACTTTCACACCACTTAAATCTGAAAACTTGGGCAAAACAAACAACCCCTAAGTGCGTGTTATTTAAATATAAATAATTTATATTTAAAATCTAAAAATGAAAGTAGTGTAAAATATTTTAAGTGAATAATATCATAATTAATCATATTTTTCCGTACATCCAAATGCGTGTTATTATAATATAAATAATTTATATTTAAAATCGGAAAATAAAAGTATTGTAGTAGTTAAGAAGAGTCTTATTGGCTTCTGTACCAATGATTTCAACTCTAAGGTTCCGTTTGATTGTAAGGTGGAAAAGGAAAATAAATTAAGTTAGTTTTGGTGAAAATAATGGAAAATAAGTTGAGTGATAGATGCGATATCCTCTTAATTTTTAAGTTTTTTCATGAAGAAATTTTCTTTGCTTAGTGGTAAGTAAAAATTTTTCACCAAAAATATTGAAGGATGGAGGATATATATACTCATAAAATAAGTAGCATCTCTTACCTTATTTTCTATCTTTTCGTACAAATTAACTAAAATTATTTTTCTTTTTTGTATCAAATAGAGCTTAAACTCTCTGTTTTTGTTGTTTTTGCTTTGTTTTAAGTTTTAACCCCAAAAAAAAATACCAAATTTTATTAAGAAGATTAAATGAGAAACAAAATCCAAATTCCCAAAGAAAATTAATTGGGTGGAAATCTAAAATCGTTATAGTTGGACCAAAAAATAGACCAAATAGGTCCAGACCAACATACTTATTAGATCGGCCCTTTTTAAACCCACGGTCCGATTCAACCATCCTAAATTTTTGAAGAACCAAAAGCTTCATTTATATTTTCAATATACAAAAAAGTGGACTTGACAATTCATCTCTATTATTCTTTCGGTCTAATTTCATTTAATAAAATCAAGTTTGAGAGATAAACAATTTTTTTCATGTAATTTAGTTGAGATAGATTTCATGAGAAAATTCAATTTACAAATGGCTGAAAAGATCGTCTAAAATTTTTAATAGTCGAACGAACTCATGTATCAAATTTTTACTACAGCCACTTCAGGTTTGAATTTCTTGATGAAATTTTGTAGAGATGATCTATTCAATATAAATATTTCTACCAAAGTTTATGAAAAAATTCATTCATTTAACCTCAAATTAAAATATATTGGATAAATTGAACCGAAAAGTAATAGAGAATAGTCAAATCCACAAAAACTAAACTAGATTGAACCACTTTAAAAAAAAATAAATCCTTTTTAGCATATAATATTGTTTATTTCATGTTTAAACTATAGCGGACCTTTTCTTTAAGCAAACTATAGCATATATTTTATTTATTTTTTACATGTAGTTTCAGCATACTTTTTAAAAAATGTGTCCCAAAAATTTATAATGCAAAATTAATCGTAAAAGGTAACAATCCAAATGTAAAGTTGATCCTGGCCGAACGAAGATGAAGCAGTTTGATCTAGTTTAGAGATAAATCGGTTCGCTTATGATTCAAAAATGAGTGAGTTATTACACACTCCGTCAAAAGTGACTGCTTTTTGGCAAACCACCTATCTGTCTTTGCACCCCTACCTCCTTTATCACTGAACTCTCATTTAGGTTCTTTAACTGGTGATCTGGAATTTTTCACTCTTGACGATGAAATTTATCCCCCATTGTCTCACTGGCAGAAATTGATCCTTTTTATTTTGAGATACCAAATTATTTGGTATTCAGGTGGGTTTGATTCAATTTGCACACGGAGACATGTCACGACTATAAAGAGCAAGTCCTGGTAAGCATTTATAACAACTTTAATACAGAATTATGTTTTAGAGTTTTATTGTTAGAAGCAATTCTGAAACTTTCCTCTCCACATAAATTATTTTGAATCGCGTTTAAATCTTAAGAGACTTTATTCAAGTTTAATCTATACTTTATATAAAAATACAAATAAAGTGGATGTATATAATATTGTTTACTTCATATTTAAACTATACCGACCTTGTCTTGAAGCAAACTATAGCATATATTTTATTTATTTTTTATATGTAGTTTCAGCATACTTTTTAAAAAATGTGTCTCAAAAATTTATAAAGCAAAATTAATCGTAAAATATAACAATCCATATGTAAAGTTGATCCAGGCCGGAAATTTAGTGTTTTTTTTTTTTAGGGAAGATAAATATACCCATTGATTTTATATAACTTAAGGCCCCGTTTGATCGCAAAGATGAAAAAGGAAAATAAATTTACTTAGTTTGTGTGAAAAGATAGAAAATAAGGTGAGAGATGTTAATCATTTTTTGAGTATATCCTCCATCCTTCAATATTTTTGGTGAAAAATTTTTACTCATCACCGAGCAAAAAAAACTTCTTCATGAAAAAACTAAAAAACTAAGAGGATATCACTTCTATCACTTAACTTATTTTTCATCTTTCCACCAAAACTAACTTAATTTATTTTTCTTTTCCACCTTGCAATCAAACGGAGCCTTAAGTGTTATATTATTGTTTGGTACTATGGTAGTACATCCACGTTACACACCATCGGGCTATATAATCTATTATTTATATAAGTGTAATATTATTGTTTTGTTTGGTACCACATATGTTTGATAGAATTAACTATCTATCAATTCTAAAATCTTAATAAGAATATATTATACTTTGTCAAGTACTAAAATCACGTGCAACGCACATGCCAATAAACTAGTTGTAATAAAAGTATGTAACTGTACAAATCATGCCTCCTTCAAAATAAAAATAACGAAAACAAAAACAAAAACAACCAATCAATCTATTGATCATCTGCTGCTACAACTAGTTCATTGGACAGCTATATAACGAAAATGTGAAACACGCATTTTTACAAACATTTCATGACGATCAAATTTACAATTAATGGCTATATTCTTAGAGCATCTCTAATGGAATAACTATAATTGAATAATCAAAATGATTTTTGATTATTCATTTAATAAGTTGTTAAAGTTAATAATATAGCCATCCCCAATAGTTATTTTTTCTCAATAACTAAATTTGTGGGTCCATTATATTGATTTGTGACAAATTAATCAATTTGAATTTTGTTTTAAAATAAAAAGGGAAAGATGATTTAAATTTGAAAAGATTCTCTTTTATCCAATAAAATTGGTAGGCCCCTCATTTTGATTATTGAAAAATGTTGTTAACTTTGATTATAAAGGGAGTAGATTTGGTTATTAGGCAAAAGGTTGCTAACATTTGATTATACCATTGGGGTAGTGTTTTTAGCTAACATTGTTAAAATTAATTAGAATTGTTATTTCGATTATACTATTGGAGTACTATTATATGGTAATCATATGTTGTATTACAATAACGATTATCTTTGTTTTAGAAATTACTGTCTATGTAACAATAATGTAATGTTGCTGTTGCATAAAAGAGATTTGTTTCAAAAAAAAAATTATTATGAGTACGTTATGTAGTTCTTCACGTGTCCTAACAAGCTTCTCTAGAAGTTATTGTGTTTTAACTGTCTCTTAAAGGAGGAAATGGAAAAAAAAAATAGAGTTGAACTTGTGAGTTAGAAGCTTTTTTATATACAAGTGAAGTCTTTTTTTCTTTTCTTTTCTTTTTTATTTTTAAAGTTTACAGTCTATTTACAAATAGGATTATTATAGTTCACAAAGTAATTGATAAATGCTATTATTATAACACACAGACATTGTTTGTGTAACTCATAGATTCTGTAATTCACATACGAAATCTCATAATTCATACATGAAATTTTGGATTTAGATGTCAATATTTTTACTAGATGCATGTCAAACTTTATATTTAAGATAATTGATTGTTTTTTAGCCAAGAACACACAAACTCGAAAGAAAACAAGCACAACCGCTGCCAAATAGTAATGTAGAATCCGCGAGTGAGATAAAAAATAAATGATTCGACTGCTGCCAAAGCAAATTTGTCTTGCGATATCAAAGTACTGCAAATAAAATCTATAACATATGTTTTCACAGTTGTACTTTGCTTTAACGAATAATGTTTGCTTTGGCAGTAGAAAAAACCAAACAGAAACAATCCCCCGAATCGCTAAGGGATGAGAAAAGAGCAATAGAAGCTAATTAAGCAATCACATTAGCAAAGGGTGGATCATTGATCCATAAACTTGAATTAGTTTCTCCCAACACCACTATGAAATAAAAAATTGACTAAAAAAAGGGAGTATTCAATAAATAGTAAGAGCGCTATGGAGATTCCAGCCATTAAGCACAACTTGCGGAGTAACACCCTTGGGCACTTCAAAAGAGAGATTAATTGACATAGTCTCACCGGGTACTAGAGAAAAGTAATTGTCCGAATAATGAACCGGAAGAATCCTCGTGTCTTCAAACTCTTCTTCTTTTTCTTCAAAACTGTTCTTCGAAGAATCATGAACTGAGAAATGGAGAAAGAAAGCAACTCCAACTTCATCCCCATTACTTTCCACAACTCTCAAACCATTAGATTCCCTCCAAAATGGCATGCAAATCCTCTTAAACAAACCACCTTCCTCTTTTTCGCCATTATCCAACTTGCCAGCACAATTTCTGTCGACAAAACTATTCTTTAGTAGATTTGTGGAGTTGGGTTTCTTCGAAGTGTTCTCAACTTGTATTCGCATTTGATAAGTAGACCCTTTTATAGAAGCTTGAGAGGTTACTTTGAGGGGTATTTTCTTGTTTTTGTATGATTCTAAAAGTTTGTAATCGCCACCGGATGAATGTAACCAGTAAAAGTTTCTTGATAATATGCTATGATCTGATTGATTGTAGAGTTTAAGGAGAAGAAAGTACACCGGCTTTGGACTTTCGGATTTTGGATAGTTCATCTCAAAAACAGATACTGTTTTTTTAGACGGCACAGAGAGCTTTTCGGAGACTTTGTAGTACGGAGTTTCTCCTTCCAAGTCCCATACTGATGCTTCTATAGCCACATTAGACAGTTCATCTGACTTAGTGTTAACCACCTATAGAAGAGGGAAAAAAAAGCTAACAACTTTTATTTATCACAAATAAGTAACTTTTACTAATTTGTTAACCTTCGTAAAAGTGAGGGTTAACATGACGGTCGACTCTGATTGGTTAACGCATTAAATTAACAGGGACCCAAGAGTCCAGATTCATTGACCCTCCTCAAGTGAGGTTTAACATAACACGACAACACCCCCCCCCCCCCCCCCCCCCCCCACCCCAACCCAAAAAAAAAAATGAATAAATTAAGTAATGAATGAATATTCGGGAGTCCTGTCGCTGTGTCCACCAATCATTCCAGTATGTTAACCCTCACTTTAGGAGTAGGTTCAACAAATCTAGAGTAGATCCACAAGCCCCAATCATTATTCATTCATTTCTTTAATGCATTGACCAATCAGACTGGATGGTCACTTTAAACTTCGCAAAAAGAAAAAAGGATCTTGTAGGAGCTAGTCCTTCACTCGTACTGCAGTCCACTCTTTCCTTTCTTCTCAAGAATAGGATTCCTATGAATAGGAATTGACTTCACAAACTTCAGGTACTTAATTCTTAACTCTTACGGATAAGCAAGAACCTTATTCTCTTAAAAAAAGGCTATAATACTTCTCTTTGGGAAAAAGGTTAAAAATTGACCAACATTTATACCATGGACTGAATCCAAATTATTTAAAGAATTTTTGTTATTTCATTGTTATTAAAGTAGGAGAATTCTAACCAAAAACCAATTGAATTGGGCAGCGGGACCTTATATACTGTGGTGCAAGATATATAATACCCAAGATGAGATTTATATTTTCAATACACCCGATAATATGTAGTGTGTGGTAAAGCCAAAATGTGGACTAATATTTTGTCCAACATAGAGCACACATATGCCTTCTCTAATACATTTTAATGCTGGAGCGCCAAGGCCACTACCCTCTTTTTTGTTTCAAAAAGTTTAGGTGAGCTGTCTATGGCCAAGGCATACGGCAAGGCTCAATGAGCGCTTACAATGGTTCTTACAGATCGCCTACCAAGAGGGATTGTTGGCAGTGGAATTTGAACCTAAGCCTTACAAGCAAAGTATTTGAATCCTTACCAACTCAACTAACACTCGTTTTACCAAACCCACTACAATGTGACTATGAGAAGACAGAAAATTTCCGTTGTAACCATCATAACTACATGTTTCTATCTCTTTAATCACCTGACTGTTTCTCTCTCATCACGTGACGAGAGAGAGACACAGATTCTAGCTTCAAGTGTTACAACGAATATACGTTCTGGAGGGTGGAGGATGGGTTTCCCAGCCTCCCAAGATTTTATACATAGTTTACCTCTATTAAGTATGTTGCCAGATTCAGCTGGACATGAATCGGTTCCGCAGCACATCGACACCCATAGAATCCAGCTGTTTGGTTAAGGAGATGATCGTAAAACTGCCCTCTAAGGCCCGTCCAAGGATTTTGCGTTTTCCAAATCAAAACGCCTGTATATTTGCTCCACATTCGGGAAGTCCAGCCCTCCAACAAAGCTCTATACTGAACATAATTAACTAGCTGTGCCTGATACAAGTATTTAAAAACAAGTCAACTTAAGAAACAGGAAGCTAATGTAAGGCAGTAAGGGAGTAAAAATCAGTCAGCACAAAATACTGATTTATGTTGTTCACCCTTGTAAAGAAAACAAATGACCCTCTGTACATATTGGAGAATTATGACTACAATAGAAAAAATAAAGAGTATGTCTATTTGCACTGTATCCACTCTACAGGAGAGTTGAAAAAATCTGGACCATGAATTTAAAATTATATGGTCTAGATTTTGACAGCAATTTCTTGTCTAAACGAGTCATCGTCAAGGCAATTTCTTGTCTGATTTAAACTAACAGTCTAGAATTATTACTCTAGAGGGATTGAAATCACTCTGTAGGAGCCAGATCCCTAGCACTCCCTCCACCTTTAACTTTTAGTGCTTGTTTGGTTCTAAATTTTGTTCGTTTGGGGTACCAAAAAGGTAATTTCACATGGAGAGTTTTGAGTTTCATCAACTTATGATTTAACCTCTTGACATAAACTATAAGAGACTCTTAGTGTGAATTTACAAAATTAGAATTCCAAGAACGAACAAAAACTTGAACCAAACAAGCAATTAGTTTAATCCTATAACAGATGTGACATTTACGAGAGTATTAGTGAAACATTGTGAAGTGCAAGTGTACAAAACTAGAGTGCTAATAACCAAATCACCATAAAAACTGTGATATTGCAAACTACAAAAATCATCACTGATCACACATCACTAGAAAGTTTCTATTTTACCTGGAGACAAAAGTCATCAAGATCCTTTGGGGTACCATACATTAGTATCTGATCCTGAACCTTGCTTGGTTTAGAATAAGGGATGTACTTATGGTACTCCCATATAGGGTTTGGTACCTCCTCAACATACCCATCGCTTAACATTTTAAACAAAGGAATCTTCCATCCCTCTTGAGGCATCGTTGCCCTTATTGTAGCCGCAACAGGCATTCCAACAGAACCAACCTCGGGATTAAATCCATACTTATAAAAGTCATTGCTAAAGAAACTTTCAGGGTTCTGAATTTCATACGGACCGTCTGTGAAATTCCCCTTACCATCGGCAAAGCCGTCCCACATGGATCCTTGTATGTAAATTCGAGTACCATCAAGATATTGACTAGGGTCGTCTTCAGTAAATGTGCCGCTTTTAGTGGAGATTTCAAAATGTGGATGGAGTTTCAGATCGGTTTTTAAAGCTTGGTTGATATCATCTGGTGGAACTTGTTCATTACCCCCCACCCATAGAGCAAGACTAGGATGATTCCTCAGAAGCTTTACGGTGTCCCTTGCACAGTGCAAGAAAAGGTCATGGTCTAGGGGACCATTGGGGTTTGATACCGGGTCACCTCGCCCATCCACATCTCCAGTTATCCAAAATTCTTGCCAAACCTACAAATTTAAATTGGTTAGTTCATGTAAATTGTTTTTGGAGCATTTTTTATATCCTAAAGTTGTAAAATGGTATTACGGGGAGTTCAGCATAGGTTCCAGCAAGTAATCATGAAATTCTTTTATTCTAAAAGTTGTGTGTGTATATAACTCAATATCTGTCATGGTCTGATTAGGATTAACAAGCCGAGCAGAGTCTATCAATATGCACTATGCAGTTCCAGGTTTAATTACAGTATAGAGCATTCAGTATTATGTCAGCATACAAGTTTTTTTAATTTTTCTCTGAGAATAAATAAAGAGAAACTAGAATAAGAGAGTTGCATTCCTCCCCCTCACTACATCGTTATATATAATATTCGATTATGGTTAACGTCATAGAGAAAGATTAGCTAAAATACCTCAAGAGTAAAATTACATAGATAGCCTCACTACATGAAAACCCTCAATTCACTCCAAAATAAAAATATTTCACTATAAGGTAAAGGTGTGTTTGCGAACACCAATTCCAAGCTTCAGAATTAGAATTGGAAAAAAATAGTTCAAATTCCAAAATAAATTTGCTCCACCTCCAGTTCCAAGGCGTAGAATTGGGGTACCCAAGCACTAAAAAGGAGTGAATACAGCTTAGTATACGTGTGGCCTTTGTTGACTATTGCCTACATTGATATGGTGCTCTGGTCAGATACTTATGCTACCTATTTTGTTGTTTTTGTTTCAAGTTGGAGCATGTTGAAGTTTTAGAGAGTATAGGAAATAGTTACTTTGGAGTGAATTTAAGGTTTATGTGTACTGAGGCTATCTATGTCATTTTACACGTGAGGGTATTTTAGGTAATCTTTCTCTATGATATGACCCCTAATTGAGTATTATTCAGTGAGGATGAGGAACACAACTCTCTTATTCTTGTCACACTTAATTTATTCTCGTGTAATTTTCAATTTGGTATTAGAGGACTTCAAAAAGCTCCTCCTCTTCCACTGGTAGGCGACGCACCTCAACGTCCTCCAGATGTGTTTCTTCTGTATGTGTATATTTATATATGTCAAATATATACAATTTGGTCTTACTGGTGAATCATGTGGATGCCTGTCTACATTAGACGCTATACACATTTAGATGTTATACATACTGAGAGGCACCTTTTATTGCAATTATTAGATGAGACAATCATGGAGGACTATTCCACCATGGCGTCCTTGACTTCCTTTTGATCAACTCTTCTTGTATACCATCATCTTTTGACCATTTTTTCTTTGATTCAGAGTTGTTATGTGGAGTGAATTGCTTGTATATAAATCTATACGGAGAAGCGAGGGGAGAATGAGAAGAAGAAGAACAACAACAACACAAGATTCAAGAGATGAAAAGTAATAATACAGAAGGAGAAACATCCTCCTCCATATCTCCTTGTGTTCTCTTATATTATCTCTTATTGTGTTCGCGTGATCTTGGTTTATGTTCCAATTTCATCAATTTTATAACAAATGTAAAAAAGAAAATCCATAGAAGAGCATAAATATAGAGAAAGCACATCGTTTTCACACAAAAAATGTGTTCTGCCATGTGCAACACAAATTTCAGTCTAAAACACCACACCACTGCCAAACATTGTAAACCTATATTCCTTACTATTTGACACCATCCACTCCTACATTTTGAAAAAAAATAAAATTACCCTACCACTGCCACAAACTCCAATGCCGCTGCTTACGCTCCCCGACAGCCCCGCCACCACCATTCCTCACCGTAGCCGCTGCTTATGGAACACCAAAGTTTTCAATACTTTTTACCACCATGCAAAGGAAAATGCATGGATGCCTCTTGTGAAAAAATCATTTGTTAGAATAATGGTCCTAGGACAAAGCTTTTGTGGTGTACCAATAAACTGAAGATGGGAAACTCTCCTATGATACCATAAACTGACACCTTGGATTGAGTCAACATCTTCAACATGGAGTACCAAACTACCAATCTGCTAATACATCCACACGGGAGATTAAGAAAGGACCTCTATGCCCCAAGCCCCTCAACATTTCGTAAAAGTGCACCACATTATTTATCAATCTATTTTGATACAACAGGACAGAGAGAGAGAGAGAGAGAGAGGGGGGGAGTGGGTTACCAAAAGACCATAAATATCGCAGTAGTGATAGAACTCTGGTCTCTCAGCCAGGCCACCACCCCAACAGCGCATCATGTTGAAATTCATATCTGCATGAAACTTGATATCCGTTTCATAACGTTTCTTCGAAAGCCGTAGTAATCCATCTGAGAGTATCCAATTACCCCCACGGATAAACACTGGCTGCCCATTGACCTTAAACAACCTGTAAAAAATAGAAAGCCGTAAGTTACAAAACCATACATACATAACGTTTTGAGAAATTGCATCTTCTAAACGAAAAAGGATAGTCTAGAATGTACCTTCCACCAGTAGAACTATCAATATGACTTTCAATTTTGCGAAATCCAAAAGGATGGCTCCACAAATCAGATTCTCCATAACCCTTCACATCAACAGTTATTTCAACATTGTACAGCGATTGCTTTCCCATACCGTTCGGCCACCATAAATCAGGCTTGTAGAAATAAAGCTGTGATACACTCGTATACAAATAATTAGTCAAACTATTGAATCCAAAATACATTAACATAACTTATTGCCTAGAGATCATGTACACTAACATATTTTAAGTATCATTTGAGAAGTTTTATGCATAAAATAGATAGATTATCACAATCATTGCCAAAACATACATAAGGAAACTTCAGTTTATTTCTCCCTCCACAGACACATACAGAGGTCATTTACGTCCAACCCATATCTCAATGGAATTTATGCTTTACATACAACTCGGATAAACCATTCTTCAGAACCTCAATCGAAATGTCACCATGGACCTAGGTAATGCTATGGAAATACTCCTTCACCAAACAATAAGTTAGTTTAGGGAGTCCATCTTGGGATGGACACTTTTACGAGATGGACTTTTACATATGGAAGTAATGTGAAACAAGGCCTATGTATTTGCAAAGATAAGCTACGGCGGTTATTTTTATTTTATTTTTTTGATAGGTGTTATGAACTCTCTCTCCCAAAAGCTTAAGCTATTAGGAGAAGGAACCGTAATGAATATCATGGTTAATACCCTCCCTCACGTGCGACCCCATACTTGCATGTAGAGCGCAAACAAATTTCGAATTTCGGATTAACAAATGGGGAATGGAGGTGCCAAGGCTTGAACCTTGGACCTCCCACAAAACCAACCTCTGATACCATGTTATAAACCATCTCTCCCAAAAGCTTAAGCCATTAGGAGAAGGAACCGTGATAAATATCATGGTTAACAAAAGGAAACAAAAAAATTTATTCCAAAAACAAAGAAAGTTGTTACAAAGATCGCTATGATTCAGAGGATGAGGCATCCTCTGGAAATAAAAATTGAAAATTCTAGAATAAGAACAAAACACCATGCTAATCAAACAAAGTACTATCCCAAGCAACTATCACAATCTAAACAATAAGTATTGGTCTGTGCTATTGAAAATATTTGAAGCTTTGCCCATAAACCCACAAGAAACCGAGCATGACACCATAACTCCTCTGTTCTACTCCATCTATCTTCGAACACTCATCTATTCCTTTCAAGCCAAACTAGCCAAGCTACAGCCATCATAAAAAATCTCCACAACACTTTAATTTTCTTACCATGCTGCTTAAATCTCCATTTTATGACAATGAAGTCTGCCCATCTAGACGGGACAGACCCTATTCTCCGAACAGAACCCATAATTTAACCCAAATATGCTTAACAAAACTCACAATGCAACATAATGTGATCCACAGATTCTCCCATTTTCTTACACATTATACACCACGAAGGGGATAACGCCATGTAAGGTCTCCTAGATTGAAGCACATCACACGTATTCAATTTCCCCAAGGAAGCAAGCCATGCAAAAACTTTGATTTTATTGGGGGTACCACCTTTCCAAATGATCTCTGCATGGGGGGATGTATTCAAAGAGAATGAACAAAGGATTTCAATGTATGATTTACACGAGAACTCTCCCGACTTCTGCCCTACCCAAACCTTTGTATCTGAAGAATACTGGTTATATTGTACACTATCAATTGTATTCAGAAGGGTCAAAAACTCATCACAATCCCTACCATTAAAGTGTCTAGAAAATTCTAAGTTCCATGAATAGTTGTAATCTGTGGACCACAGAAGAACCGATAGAATTTTGGCATTACAATTATTGGACAGTCGGTAAAGACGGGGAAATGACTCTTTTAACGGACAATGACCCACCCAACTATCTTCCCAGAAACGGGTTCTATCTCCCTTCCCAATCCTTATCTTAGTATTAACCATGAAATTATTCCATCCTTTTGCTATAGATTTCCAAGGGGATCGAAGAGAAGCATCAAAATCAATATTCGCATCCCATCCATTAGGGTGAAGACCAAATTTACCCACAATGATGGAGTGCCAAAGATTGTCACGTTCCATGGAAAACATCCACAACCATTTACCAAGCAAGGCGATGCTCCTTTTGAATAAATTACCTATACAGACTCCCCCAAAAATTTTTGGTCTAATTAGGGCGGTTAATTAGTTGACAGAATATTTTCTAGGGTAAACTACAATGAACCCTCCTGGACTTTCAGCTTTTGGAACTTTCCCTCCTGAAATCCGAAATTTCTAAAAGAGAGTAAGCCCCCACCAACAGCTAAATGCTGGCACTTTACACCATTGAGCTACAACTACGTCCAGAACTTAATGGAAAACATATATATGATTTGCGCATATGTATTTATCAAATGTAATTACAAAATTTCCCTTTTGTGATTTGAATTAATTAACTAAACATATATTTACTAAATGCAAACAAACCTTTATTCCATGCTAAGACAACCATAACACCCTATCCAAACACAATAATAAAATTATACTTGTTCATCTCGTTTCTCCTCTTATCTCCCTATCCTCAACTCTTCTCCCCTCACAAGCTCACACAAATGCCGTCACAATACATACTTGGAAAACTTGTCAAATCACCACCCCCCCCCCCCCAAAGAAGTTTAAGCTGTTAGATTGTGAGCCAACAATGTCTATCATGCTCTCTGACACTCCCCCTCATGTGTGACCCCCTGCTCACATGTTGAGAGACAAACCAAGTGCACAACCATCAAAGAGTGCATATTGCACTAATCCAAAGGGGGAACCAAATGCAAGCAGGAAATGGTGTGATGGTGCCAGAAGTTGATAGTTATTTGCAATTTATTATAATTTATCATATTTCTATAAATGGCATGAAATAATAAACCTGTTCCAACTTATAGAAAATAGGATACATTTAACTGATCCAAAGTTGTTTTTACAATTTAGCATCTGTTTTTGGATGCAACTATCCCACAAAAAATACTGAACAGAAAATACAAGTACAAAGTTAAAAATAATCAACAAATCAATGGTCTGCCTCAAGCCCTCAACTAAAGTACATTTTAAGAAACTGACCTCGGGAAATGTGTACTGAACTTGTGCTCCCGCAGGTATTGACAGCATTTCTGTCTGAAGATGTTCTACTGAGCAAATGTCTCCCTCAAGTTCAGTTGTCACTTGGATGTTCAAAGAGCATTCAGCATCCCAGTCACTCCGGTTTATCATCTCAGCGGTAGTATGCAGATAGACTCTCTCATAATTATCAAAGAAAGTCGAAACCAAGTGAGGATCCACTATTTTCACAGGCTGCAAAATTTGGTATAAAAATCAGAAATTGGACGTAGGCTTAATTGCACCCATTGATTACTTGATGGATTTTGTTTGAAACAGCATATCAGATTATTCTATTAAGCTATCAAAATAGATCAAGATTCAAGATATACCAATCAAGAAGTACTGCTCATAATATGCTTTTAGATCAGGATGATAATGTGACGAACACCAAAGGTCCAAAGGTAGTTGAAAACATAAATAAACTCACCCCATAAACAGTTACAGAAACCTCGTCCCAGATGCCAGTGTTCCTATCCCTGTGACAATAATGTAATTTTCATCATCCCTAGTGTCTGCAAAGTTCTCTCTTTAATTTTATATAAAAACAATTATGGCAATTCAATTTAGTGGTTTTTTCTGAAAAAAAATTGCTGATATAGATAATTCTCGGCTGTGTTTTAAGGATGTTGTATTAGGAGAAAAGAAGGAAGTATAGGGAGAGCAGTGAAGGAAAATGAGAGTGAGAGATTTAGATTGATTTCCTCACCACACTACAGCATAATACATATACACAATCTTGTAAATTTTAGTGGATGAGTAAGTATTACATCTTAAAGCACTTGAATCTTTAGTTGTTGTAAAACTGAGACAAGTCCTAAAAAATATTTAACCATGCTTTTGTATGGAATGAAAACATATTTGCCTTACTTTTGCACTTATCAGTCTTTTGCATTGCTTTGGATTATTTAGCCTCTTCCCAAAGGTTGTTCAAACCTAACCGATATGTTGGGGGAGTTCACTATTGCAACTAGAGATGTTGGTTTCCCTCCTTTGAGCTTGTGATTGTGCTTGGTTCATTGAAACCACAATGCAATGTAAAATGTTTTCAATGTAAAGAGTATTTCATGCAAAAACTAAAAAAGTAGTTTGCAGCTGTTTGGTTGTTATTAGATGAGGAAAATAATCTTCACTTTGTTCAATTTGTGGCACAAACTCAATGCGGCGCGGTTAGCATGCAAGTAATTTGCACAAAAAATGCGGAAAACTATGTAAGAGTAAAAAGCAGTTCTATAGGGCCAAACAAATACATTATTTTACATTTTCCTTGAAAACCAGTCCCTCCAGCAGCATTTGATCAAACACAGCCTATATTTGATTCTGCTTGGAGCTAGGAGCACTAACCCAGCATCGCCTCAAGAGAGATTTAACTTGCATCATTTGATTCTATAGTTGCCAATGACCTTCATTAATCAAGGGAAGAACTAAGAATTTCTCCATTCTTTAAGATCAAAATGGGATAAAGCTGAGAGTCATTGGTTGTTACGGAGAATAACTTTAAGTCTTGAACAACCAATTCGAAACAAGAGACTTTCGGTCAACTGAATTGTCACCACACAGTTGAAAGTTTTTTTCATAGTTTTAATGCGACAGGACAATTATCAGAGAAATCACTACCAACAATAAATAAAATTTGAGAAACAAAGTGCTCCCTCCGTCCCAAAGTAACTCCACATTTCACTTTCACTTTTTTTCAAAGCACAAGTGTATTATATCATAACCAATGGTTAAGTACAACTTTTTACTATCTCTCTCATGTGCCACTCATCACACTTCAAGTAGAACTTCTATGAAGTGCCCCATAACAAATTTGGGAGTCTTAACTCTTTAGGGTTTGAATCTTAGTTCTTGGAATACACTCTTTCTTTCAGTGCTCTGCTTACAATATTCCTCAATATGTCTAGGATTCGTGATTTTTTTTTATTTCTTTTTTGGGGAGGGGGGGGGGGGGGATTGTAGAGAACTCCATCAAGTGCTCTATTGAGTTGTTTGCACAAAGAGATCCAACTTGACACCAGAGATAAGGCTTTGGGATTGAAATGATATATCTTCCAATTTGCAGTGGAACTTGAATTTTTTTCGGCAAATTGTAGAGAACTTTGCAACTATGAAAAAGCATAGAGAAATATGAAAATTGTGGGCAGAGAACTACTTAAATTTCTTCATGTGCGAGATCCATGCTCTCAGATGAATACGTTTAGTATAAAGAAAATATGAAATTAATTTTTTCGTCATGTGAATGTAGCTTGACCGATCCTGATGCTTAGATTCCAAGAAAGTATTTTTCTTACCAGAGTCAAACAACTCTATAAAAAGTTGTAATATTTCAAATTTTGCAAAAAAAAAAAAAAAAAAAAAAAAACTACGAAGATATTTTCATCTACAACAATGCTGAGTTGAAGCAAAAAGACTTATGTTTAAGAAAGTTGGGTCGTGTCCGCATCCTAGAATCAGTCCATATACAGGACTTGTGTCCACTCATAAGTTTGAAATTATTCAAATATTATAAAAACCAGAATGAGAATGAGTAGTACTGCACATATACCATGTGCAATGGCATTCTTGAGAACCACAATAATGAATTGTTCCCTCATTAATTGTGCTTTGCTCCTTCGGGCTCTCAATGGTAACCGACCATATGAAAGCGTTTGAATGGTTAGTTGCTCACAGGAGGGTTAATAAATGTGATCTATTGCAAAAGATAAGACAGAATTATCGTCTCTCCCTATCTTAGTGTGTACTCTGCAAGAGAGATGTGGAATCTTTGAATCATTTAGTGTTACACTGCCCTTACTCATATTTCATTTGGAACAAAGTTTGTGCAGAATTTGGTTTTAGTTGGGCCATTCCAAGAGATGGTGTGAATCTTCTTCTTTTGGAAATTAATGGCTGCAAAGACAAAACTAAGAGCAGGAGTTATGGAGATGTGTCAAAGTTGTTTCCTTTTGGGTATTACGGATGGAGAGGAATTGCAGAATTTTCGAAGGAAAAGAATAAAAAAAGGAGTGGTTATGCAAAAAGGTCAAATACATTGCTTCATTGTGGGCGTCCAACACCAAGCCTTTCAAAAACTATAGAGTGGAAGACATCAAGAACAATTAGGAGCACTTTGATTTTTGAACAGGGTTTCATTGCATAACCTGTTCCAGGGGTGTGATGTTGAATGTGGATTTTGGCTTCATTATTTTCTTTTCTTGGGTTCTTTGTTTCGTTGGTGGACACCACGTCCCATCTCAATTTGTACTTTTTGACTTACTAATATTAATGAAATCTTGTTTCTTATTAAAAAATGATAACAGACCATATGGCAATAAGATGGTAAGCAGAGTATCACTCAGTGAAACATTACAAGAGGAAGGAAATTATGAATATATATATATATATGTACGCATATAAGCAAATATGGAAATCTTCCGAGATTTTTATAAGTAATAAATCTATAACCTTTTACAAAAGTTGTTAAGTATTACTATCATTCTGCTCAAGAACTTCATCAATTTCATATTCGAGCACTTCTACAACTATTGATGAACAAGTCCTAAAGGGGATTACTATGAGTTGATTTTTTTACAAGAGAATAAATAAAGAGAAGTGGAATGTGTGAGTCTTATTTCTCCGCTTCACTATGTTATCATATATATAACACTCAATCAAGGTTTACATCATAGAGCAAGACACCTGAAATACCCTCAGCACTAAAATTACATATATAGGAAACCCTATATTCACTCAATAATAACTACAGTAGATCATATTACCCTCTAACACAATGCAACTGAACAGAACGAAGCAAGTGATAATAAAGCATAAAAGCATAACACAGAAACCCAAATAAATAAGTCACCTGATAGGAGCTATCCAATCCCAACCTTCAACATATTGTGTAGCAACATCTTTGCCAATCTAAAACAATAGCAAACAATATTAGGGGTGCACACAAGGAACTGAGATTTTAACAGAACATCTTATTTTTCATCGCGAAAGTTCTCCACAAACATTACATTTCAAGAGAACACAAGATATCTAGAATACTTTTGGTTCACTATAAATTTTAACCATCAATACCATGACACCATGACAGGTTAATTTCTTAGGTAATTTCACTAAGGAATGTGACTCCATATAAGATAATAAATAATGAAGGTCTAACCAACTTAAATACGGAATTTCGTCCAAATACTCAAACGGAATCCATCGTTCCTCTAAGATTTACTCATATGGATTATTTAAAATTTGACAATCAAAAAATAAGTGAAAAGTGGCTCAATCCATGATTCCACCCTTGTCTTGCCAAGGCAAGGTTTCAAGTTTCACCCCTTTATGTATATCCATCATATTCTTTGGAAATAAAGAGATGATGAGGTCTAAATCAAAAAGTAAAATTTAAGAGGGAGTCAGCATAAGAAAGAACCTTAGAGCATCTCCAAGAGTAGCAATTTTTTTCTTCAAAATTGTATTATGTGGACCTATGTAGTAATTTGAAGAGTGCTTTTTGCTATGAATAGAATTGTCACTCCAAGAGACTCTTCAAACTTTAATATTTTATTATTTTAATTTTCAAAGTTGGTATAGAGAGAAGATGAAGACACTTGAATACCCATACAAAATATTATTGTTCACAGATCCCAACAAGTTGAAGAGCCAATTCCACTCTTCATATTTCAATGGCCAAAAGTTGCTCCTCAATTTGTAGAGTGGTTTTGAAGAGCCTCTTGGAGCAAAAAAAGGTGATGTGGCTCTACAAAAAATTTGCACATTAGTCCTTTAAAGCACCTCTTGGAGATGCTCTTATGGCTTTAAAAAATATTACATAAAATATCTATGTAATGTCCCAACTAGTTTCTCAAGAAGACCACAGCTAAATCAAGGGCTCCTGATCAATGCTTCTAAACAAACCATCTCTAAGCTACAAGTAGACAGTACTTTTGGGGCTGAAGCTGAGGTTTTAAGTGCGAAACACTAAATGGTTAGTGATTATGTCAAGTCTCCACAGATGCTAACTAAGCTAAATGTCACTAGTTCCCAAATATAAAATCCAAGTCATCTAAG